>JARQOD010000607.1:0-137021 GCA_033576555.1 Oophaga sylvatica
TCCTAAATTTAAGCCTAGGTTCATTGGACCTTATAAGATCATGGAGATTATTAATCCTGTTTCTTTTCGTTTGCTTCTTCCAGGGACATTTAAGATCCATAACGTGTTCCACAAGTCCTTGTTGAAGAGGTTTGTTGAGCCAGTGGTTCCTGCTGCTGTGCCTCCTGACCCTGTTTTGGTTGAGGGCAATCTGGAGTATGTGGTTGAGAAAATATTAGATTCTCGTTTTTCTAGACGGAAACTCCAGTATTTGGTTAAATGGAGAGGTTATGGTCAGGAAGACAATTCTTGGGTGTTTGCTTCGGACATCCATGCTAGGAGACTTATCCGTGCGTATCATAGAACTCATCCTGACCGACCTGGTTGCTCAAATGAGGGTTCGGTGACCCCTCCTCAAGGGGGGGGTACTGTTGTGAATGGGTTTGAGATGAGTTCTGAGCAGAGGCTTCCTCTGGTGGTTACAAGCGGTGCTGGTCTGTCCAGTGAAGATTGTGAGGACTGGGAATCAGGTGTTGCTGACTGGTCTTATATAAGGGAGTCACCTTCCCATCAGGGTTGCCGGTGATCAATTGTTCTGGTCTGAATCCTTCATTCCTGTTTCCCTTGTAGCCTGCTGTGTCTTGTCTGCATCTCCTGCTAACAGATAAGACATTTTCTTCTTTTGTGTTTGTGCTATATTTTTGCATTTTTGTCCTGCACTTCTGTGGGGGCCTTCGGGGTCCCCTCAGGGGGCTTTTGCCCTCTCAGTTTAGTTCAGCCACTGATGTTTGTACTTTTGCTTTTTCCAGTTTTTTCAGTGGCTGCTGTTTTGATTTTGTTACACCAGAGAACTAATTTAGGTGGTAGAGGTCGTGTGATCTCAGGTGTTTTTGAAATTAGTAGAGTTGGTGCTTTTCAGGGTTTTCTGGGATTGCAGTAAGTACCCTTCCTATCCTTTTCTATTTAGTTAGTTTGGGCCCCAACGTTTGCTCATACTATTTTCTTTCTGTGTCAGTATTTCTTCTTGTCTAACCGCCATTACTTGTTTGGGGGCTTTCTTTTATCTTTGGGGTTCTGCTCCGGGGCAGATAGCTTTCCTATATCTATCTTTAGGTGTAGTTAGTTTCTCAGGCTGTGACGAGGCGTCTAGAACCAACGTAGGAACGCTCCACGGCTGCCTCTAGTTGTGGTGGTTAGTCAGGGTACTGCAATCTCATAGTTTCCAACTGCTTTGGTGTATTGCCTTTTTTTTCCTGCACTCCTCAGCTACCAAATCATAACAATTAACACCTCAGATTAGAAAGCGTGTTGACCGGCCCCTCCAGCTCGGGCTCCTCCTACTCAGCTCTTCAGTCGTACCCAAGCTTAACCCCTTCCCGACCCATGACGCCACGTAGGCGTCATGAAAACCTGTGCCAATCCGACCCATGACGCCTATGTGGCGTCATGAAAGGATCTCGTCCCTGCGGGCCGGGAGACCGGGGTCACTCAAAGGTCACCCGACCCGCAGTTACAGGACCCTTTGTGCTTCACCACAGGGGGGTTGGCTTAACCCCCCCGTGGCCACGATCGCTCTGATTGGCTGTTAAAAGTGAAACAGCCAATCAGAGCAATCTGTAATATTTCACCAATATAATTGGTGAAATATTACAATCCAGCCATGGCCGATGCTGCAATAGCATCTGCCATGGCTGGAGACCGAGCCCTGACCCCCCCCACACCGAGTCACGGCGGTGATCGGCCGCCGCCACCGAAAGATGGCAGCGATCGGTCACCGCCGTCACTTACAGCTCCCCTCCTCTTTTGGTCCACTGCCCCCACTTCCTATCCCCCCCCCCAGCCTTCCGACCCCCCTACTCACCTCTCCCGATCCACCGATGTCCCACGATCGGGCCCGGCGTCCGCCCGGGCCTCTTCATGGGCGCCGCCATATTGGAAAATGGCGGGCGCATGCGCAGTGCGCCCGCCGGCCGGCGCATGCGCAGTGCGCCCCCCAGTGTTCAAAAATTTATTTTGATCACTGTGATAAACTGTCACAGTGATCAAAAAAAAAAAAGTAAATGAACCCCCCCTTTATCATAGGTAGGGACAAATAAAAAAAATAAAGAATTTTTTTTTTTTTTTCCTAGCGGATTTTGCTGCTGATCCGCAGCTGATTTTGCTGCGAATCCGCGGCGGATATCGCTGCTTATCCGCGGCGGATTTCGCTGCTGATCCGCGGCGGATTTCGCTGCTGATCCGCGGCGGACATCGCTGCGGATCCGCTGCGGACTTCGCTGCTGATCCGCTGCGGATTTCGCTGCTGATCCGCGGCGGATTTCGCTGCTGATCCGCGGCGGATTTCGCTGCTGATCCGCGGCGGATTTCGCTGCTGATCCGCGGCTGATTTCGCTGCTGATCCGCGGCTGATTTCGCTGCTGATCCGCGGCTGATTTCGCTGCTGATCCGCGGCGGATTTCGCTGCTGATCCGCGGCGGATTTCGCTGCTGATCCGCGGCGGATTTCGCTGCTGATCCGCGGCGGATTTCGCTGCTGATCCGCGACTGATTTTGCTGCTGATCCGCGGCTGATTATCTGCTGATTCATCTGCGCTAGCGGGTATAGCATAACGCGATCGCGTTATGCTATACCGTTACCAGCCGGTCAACGCTACGTGTTGAACGGGCTGGTAAAACGCAATATGAACCCAGCCTTAGGGTTAGAACTAGGGTTAGGGTTAGCATTAGGGCTAAGGTTAGAATTACGGTTAGGGTTGGAATTTGGGTTAGGGTTGGAATTAGGGTTAGGTTTGGAATTAGGGTTAGGCTTGTAGTTAGGTTTATGGTTAGAGTTGGGATTAGGGTTAGGGGTGTGTTGGGGTTAGGGTTATGATTAGGGTTTGTATTAGGGTTAGGTGTGTGTAGGCGTTAGGGGTGTGTTGGGGTTAGGGTTGGAGTTAGAATTGAGGGGTTTCCACTATTTAGGCACATCAGGGGGTCTCCATACGCGACATGGCGCCACCATTGATTCCTGCAAATTTTGCGTTCAAAAAGTCAAACAGTGCTCCCTTTATTCCAAGCCCCGACGTATGCCCAAACAGTGGTTTATCCCCACATATGGGGTATCAGCGTACTCGGGGAAAAATTGCACAACAACTTTGGGGGTTCTAATTTCTCCTGTTAACATTGGGAAAAAAAAATTGGGGACTAAAAATTATTTTTGTGGAAAAAAAATGATTTTATATTTTCACGGCTCTGCGTTATAAACTTCTGTGAAGGACTTGGAGATTCAAAGTGCTCACCACACATCTAGAGGAGTTCCTTGGGGGATCTAGTTTCCAAAATGGGGTCACTTGTGGGGAGTTTCTACTGTTTAGGCACATCAGGGACTCTGCAAACGTAACATGACGCCCGAAGACCATTCCATCAAGTGGGCATTTCAAAAGGTCACTACTTCCCATCCGAGCCCCGACGTGTGCCCATACAGTAGTTTTCTCCCACATATGGGATATCAGCATACTCAGGACAAATTGGACAACAACTTTTGGGGTCTAATTTCTCATGTTACCCTTGCGAAAATAAAAAATTGGGGACTAAAAGATCCTGATTGTGGAAAAAATATGATTTTTTTATTTTCATGCCCGGGCGTTATAAACTTCTGTGTAGCCCTTGGGGTTCAAAGTGCTCACCACACATCTAGATAAGTTCTTTGCGGTGTCTAGTTTCCAAAATGGGGTCACTTGTGGGGAGTTTCTACTGTTTATGGGGAGTTTCTACTGTTTAGGCGCATCAGGGGCTCTGCAAACGTAACAAGATGCCCGCAGACCATTCCATCAAGTTGGCATTTCAAAGAGTCACTACATCCCTTCCGAGCCCTGACGTGTGCCCAAACAGTGGTTCCCCCCCACATATGGGGTACTAGCGTATTTAGGACAAACTGGACAACAACTTTCGGGGTCCAATTTCTCCTGTAACCATTGTGAAAATAAAAAATAGTGGGCTAAAAAATCATTTTTTGAGAAAAACAAATGATATTTTATTTTCACGGCTCTGCGTTATAAACTTCTGTAAAACACCTGGGGGTTCAAAGTGCTCACTATGCATCTAGATAAGTTCCTTAGGGCGTCTAGTTTCCAAAATGGGGTCACTTGTGGGGGAGCTCCAATGTTTAGGCACACAGGAACTCTCCAAATGCGACATGGCAACCGCTAAATATTCCAGCATATTTTCTATTCAAAAAGTCAAATGGCGCTCCTTCCCTTCTGAGCCCTGCCGTGCGCCCAAACAGTGGTTTATGATCACAAATGAGGTATCTGTGTACTCAGGAGAAATTGCCCAACAAATTTTAGAATCCAATTTATACTGTTGCCCATGTGAAAATGAAAAAAACTGAGGCTAAAAGAAAATTTTTGTGAAAAAAAAGTACTTTCTTTTTTTTACGGATCAATTTGTGAAGCACCTGGGGGTTCAAAGTGCTCACTATGCATCTAGATAAGTTCCTTAGGGGGTCTAGTTTCCAAAATGGGGTCACTTGTGGGGGAGCTCCAATGTTTAGGCACACAGGGACTCTCCAAATGCGACATGGCAACCGCTAAATATTCCAGCATATTTTCCATTCAAAAAGTCAAATGGCGCTGCTTCCCTTCTGAGCCCTGCCATGCGCCCAAACAGTGGTTTATGACCACATATGAGGTATCTGTGTACTCAGGAGAAATTGCCCAACAAATTTTAGGATCCATTTTATCCTGATGCCCATGTAAAAATGAAAAAATTGATGCTAAAAGAAAATTTTTGTTGGAAAAATTAAAATGTCCATTTTTTCCTTACACGTTGCTTTAGTTCCTGTGAAGCACCTGAAGGGTTAATAATCTTCTTGAATGTAGTTTTGAGTAGCTTGAGGGGTGCAGTTTTTATAAAGGTGTCACTTTTGGGTATTTTCTGCCATATAGACCCCTCAAAGTGACTTCAAATGTGAGGTGGTCCCTAAAAAAAATGGTTTTGTAAATTTTGCTGTAAAAATGAGAAATCGCTGGTCAACTTTTAACCCTTATAACTTCCTAACAAAAAAAAATGTTGTTCCCAAAATTGTGCTGATGTAAAGTAGACATGTGGGAAATGTTATTTATTAACTATTTTGTGTCACATAACTCTCTAGTTTAACAGAATGAAAATTAAAAATTTGAAAATTACAAAATTTTCAAAATTTTCGCCAAATTTCCATTTTTTTCACAAATAAACGCAAAAATTATCGACTTAAATTTACCACTAACATGAAGCCCAATTTGTCACGAAAAAACAATCTCAGAATCGCTAGGAGACACTGGTCAGAATTGCAAAAAATGGCAAGGTCTTTAAGGTCAAAATAGGCTGGGTCATGAAGGGGTTAAGGAAGAACAATATCACCAGCGAAGCAACATAACCCCTTCTGAAGGACTTCAGAGAAAAGAACATAAAAGTACAGGTTATGCATGCATTTGACAAAAAAAACCACACAGTTCCAGGTACTACTCACTGAACCTGACTACTGCGATAAGCTGGCAATGCTGGAACAGAGCCGTAGCGCGTCGACCTCAGCCCAGATAATCGTTATCAGAGAAGAGTCACGCTGCATCTGTAAATACAACAACACACTTCTGCCAAGGGAGGGAGCTGTGTCTCTCTTCCTTCCTTCGCTGAAAAGGATTTTACAGGTAAGTTCTTACCAAAATCCGTCTTTCAGCAGCAGATGGAAGGAAGAGAGCTACAGTCATTACTAGTGGGACGTCCCAAAGCAGTCCAAAATTAAGGGTGGGAAAAAACCAAAACGAGGCAGAATCCCAACAACCTTGATAAATGCGCAATAAGCGCCAAATACAAGTTAACTAGAACTTGAAACTACAGCCGCCTGAAGGACCCTACGTCCTAAGGCCGCATCAGTGAAATCACTGACGTCCACCTTATAAAAACTTATAAACCTGTGGACGAAAACGCCAGGTCGCCGCTCGGCAGAGCTGAGCTGCCGAGGCCCCTTGATAAAAGGTCCACGAGAAAGCCTCTGCCCTCGTGGAGAGAGCTCGAATCTTAATTGGGCAAGGTTCGCTTTTAAGTCGGTAAGCCTCCAAAATGGCAGACTGAATCCAACGAGCTATAGAGTCCTTGGAAGCTCATTGACCACGCTGACGACCTGCTAGTCACAAACAGAGAGTCTGACTACCGAAAACTTTGAGTAACAGACAAATAGAACTTCAAGGCCCGCACTAATTCGCATTCCTTGGGTCCGGGCAAAGCGAGGGCAACACCATATCCTGTTTAACATGAAATTGCGACACCACCTTAGGTAGAAAGTCGCCCCGTAAGCGAAACACTACTCGATCCGAGTAAAAATCCAGGAAGGGAGGCGAGCAGGAAAGAGCCGCCAACTCTGAAACCCTTCTCAAAGAGGTGACCGCCTCAAGAAGAAAAACTAGCAGAGCCCATAGGTTCAAAAGGCACATAGACAAGGTTAAGCCGCCAAGGGGACACAGAGGTCTTCCGCGGCGGAAACTGACTGATTACTCCGCGAAAAAAAGGGAACGCACGTCCCTACGCGAGGCGATATCCTTCCGAAACAGAAAGGATAGAGCAGAAATCTGACGCTTCAGAGTGCTAACTGCCAAACCCTTGTCCAGCCCGTACTGCAGAAAGGCCATTGGGAATGGAAAAAAATCCTCGGGTTCCTTGAAAAACCGAACACCACGAGAAGGCTTCCCAAGTCTTGTGGTAAATCTTAGAAGTAGCCGAACCTCTGGCAGCTCGCAGAGTGGCAACGACTGCGGCTGAAAAACTTCTACGGGTCAATATTTCGGTCTCAAGAGCCACGTCGTCAAACGCAGAGACTTCAAGTCCGGATGACGAAAAGGCCCCTGAGTTAACAGGTCCGGGCGAAGAGGAAGCGGGAATGGAGGTGCCATCAAAAACGACACCAGTGTCGAGAACCACGTCATCCTTGGCCAATCCGGGGCTATCAACATAGCCGGGACTCTCTCCAGTCTGATCCGACGCAGCACCAGAGGAGCAAAGATATTGGCGGAAACATAGATTAGCTCGAATTTGGTCCCACGGAGCCACCAGAGCATCCACCGCCACAGCCTTCGGGTCCTTGTACCTGGACATGAAGGTCGGTAACTTGGCATTGAACCTGGATGCCATCAAATCCACTTGGGAAGTTCCCCAACGGGAGCACAGCAGTGCAAAAATTTTTTGGATGGAGACTCCATCCTCCGGGATCCATCTTCTCGCGACTGAGGAAGTCCGCCGTGATATTCTGAACCCCTGGAATGTGGACCGCAGAGAAGACTGGCACTCTGGTCTCGGCCCAAATCAGGATCCGAGACATCTCCACCATGAGTCTGGAACTCCTTGTCCCGCCTTGGTGGTTGATATGCGCGACCGCCGTCGCGTTGTCTGTCTGCATTCGGACTGGTAGACCGCTCAAAGGGACCGTCCAGTGTTAAAGGCAAATGAAAATTGCCCTCAATTCCAGGATGTTGATCGGTAGAACAGACTCTTCCGATGACCATACTCCCTGAATCCAGAGATCGTTCCAGACACCTCCCCAGCCCGTCAGGCTGGCATCGGTGGATATGACCGACCACCTCGGAGGAAGGAAAGACTTCCCCAGGGATAACTCTCCTGGACGAAATCACCATCCCAGAGATTCTCGCACCCTGCGAGAGATGATGACACTGCAATCCAGTGAAGACTGTGAATGACTCAGAATGAGCCTTTGGAATGAATACTGGGCAAAAAGAAGTGCCTCCATGAACGCCACCATTAAACCTAGAAGGCGCATACACTTCCGAAGAGACATTACTGTCGAAGACTTCATAATCTGTACATGTCGAGGGAGACATGCCCGCTCGTCTGGAGGTAGAGACACCACTGCCCGTACCGTTTCGAAATGCATTCCTAAAAATAGGATAGACTGCGACGGTTCCAGAGACGACTTCTCCCAATTGACCAGTCACCCGAAGTCCTCCAGGAGCTGAAGGAATAGATTGCGAGCCGTCACTGCCTCCTCCTTTGAGGACGCCACAATCGAAAGGTCGCCCAGGTAGGAAAGAATCTTAAGTCCCTGTCTACGAAGAATTGCCATGAGAGGCGCCAGAATCGTTGTAAAAAACTCTGGGCGTTAAGGCCAAGCCGAAAGGCCGAGCCACAAACTGGTGATGGTCCTGACTTATGGCAAAACGAAAGAAGCGTTGGTGAGCCCTTCCGACGGGAACATGCAAATAAGCGTCGCGAATGTCGATTGACCAAAAAGACGTTCTGCGACAGGGCTGCCACAACGGAGCGAAGCGACTCCATGCGGAATGTTCGGGTGTGGACAAGCCGATTCAAACTTCCAGAATAGGGCGAAATTTGTCCTCCTTTTGGGAACCACAAAGAGGTTGGAATAAAAATCCTCTTCCCCGGTCCTCTGCGGAACCGGTATCACCACACCCTTCTGTAGAAGAGAATCGACCACTCGCAGTAGAGCGACAAATAGTTCGGCTCTGACGGAATGCGAGATTGGCAAAAAACTGTTCGGGGATCGAGAAAGAAACTCTATAAGTAGCCTGCCAACACAACCTGTGTCACCCAGGCGTCCGACACACGGGAAACCCAAGTCGGTTTAAATTGGAGTAAAAAACCCCCCACTCGAGATCGCTCGAGTGAGACCCAGACTTCAGTCCGCCTTAGCGGATATTTTGCCAGCTTCTGTCTTAACAGAAGTTCTGTTTCCAGGGTATGCGGAATTTCTGAGAATTCACTTTTTTTTTTTTTTTAAAAAAAGAGAGGGACGACCCGAAAGAATCGCCGACAACTACCGGCACTAGTCCTGCCAGACGCAGAAGTCACAGCTCTGCGCTGCGGTAAAGCTGTTTCTTTGCCTTTGTCTTGGCAATCAGCTCCGTGAGGTAGATTCAAATAGCTGACCACTTTCTAAGCTAAAGATAGCAAACCCTGCTTGGAAACCGCGTTCCACTGTCTAAGCCACAGTGCTCTTCTGACTGTGACTGCCGAGGATTACGCCCTGGATAGCCGTGACGCAGTATCCTTCAACTTAAAAAGCCCATCTACCTCAATAGAGGGGATCCATCTTGCCACGCCGTCCGTAGACGGTCCAACCGCTCAGGGCAACTTTACAAGTACACATAGATCCTTAATATTGAATCCATTAACCGTAGGCTTCGCAGATGGATATTGTTGCCATCTCCGTTTTTCTGTCCAGCGGTTCCTGCAGAATTGCCTTCCCTTTACCAGGAAAATTTGCTAAGCTGGGATAAAGGGACTTTCACTTCAGGAGAAGGGGTCCAATTAACAAACAACTCCGTAAAAAACGGATACAGTTTGTAAAGCCGTCGCGACCTCCTGAAACATCCGGGCGACTTACCAGGACGTCTAGTTACCTCCTCCGGTAACTGTAACGCCCTCATGACTCCAATAGAAATCTTAGTACGGCCCATGAGGGAGGCAGCGTGTGCCGATCCTCCTAGTCCGAATCGGACATCTTCGCTACGTGAAAAGGAAGGCACCGATTTGTGTCGCTTCCTTGAGAGGATCTAGCTGACACCCAATAACCCAGAAGGTCAGACAGGCCATCATAGAAACTAGCGAGGGCGCATGACGCCGTCGAGGTCTGCGTGCCAGATACGCGAGACTGATCCTGTAGCGGATCTGGGAGACGGTCTCTGACATGTCCTTGCACAGTATATGACAGGTTAAAACTGTCAGTAACTAGAACAGTGTGTTTCTTAAAGAAAAAACAAACGCTGAAGGGTTAAAGCTCTTAAAGAGAGCTACCCCAGCTGTCCCCCATTAAGAGTTAACCGCCTAAGAAGGGGTTAAAGTAGCAGACTCCCCACAACCTTGATAATGAAAAGGGTGTGCGAGCCCCAAGCGCCTCTTATAAGGCAGCAGCTACAGGACAGTTATGCCACACTATACAGAAAAAACGTTTCACAAGATCGCTAAAAAATTGCGCTGTTTTGTATATCGCAATGACCGCCAAAGTCATTAAGACGGATCGCTAACCGCTTATGCGATGTTAATGAGATCGCTCAGATTGGCAGCTACTAGCGACATTAAAAAAAAAAAAAAATCACACAAACGATCGCATTAGTATGCGTCGTTATCAGGATCATTAGTGAAAACGTATAGTGGCAATAATAATATAATAATAATAATAATATTGCAGGCTCCCCACAACCTCTTTATTAATATTGAAAAGAGTGTGTGAGCCCCTTATGCGATAACAGCCGCAGGACCGCGCTATCTGCCACTCAATAGTGCCCCAGACGGCGCCCGCGCTGTGGAGGTGAAGGGGTTAAGCTTCTGCCCGCGGGCTAGAAGCGACTCACCTAGCTGGTAACGGTTTTTGCCGGGAGGGGAGCGATGCTAGAACAGTGTGTTTCTCCTCAGCCTGTCAGCAATGGCCGCCGCGCTCTGTCTCCGATGTGCTCCCTGTACAGGAGCCAGAAAAGGAGACTGCCATAAAGCGCGCGCTTAAAGCGGCGGGAAATTCAAAAATAAAAAAGTGCGCACTCCTCTCTCCCTTCTCCTCAGAGTCACCGGCATGTAAAATGTACAGCGGCTGCCGCAGCAGCCGTTAAGTCACTCACACATATTTTTAATAAAAATGTGGAGTACTCACCAGCCGAGCGCCACAGGGACCCCCAGGGGTTTCTGGCTCTATGCCCATGCTTCCCCCCAGGGCGGGGAACGCAGTGACCCCTGTGCGCGGTTTGCATCCCCGCCAGGGAAGCCATCCTCATCCCCCCGGGCCGCAGGGTTCTGCAGGGACCACCATTAGGGTAATACAGATCCGCCAAGGGAGAGGTTGGGGTCCAGCAGCGCTGAGACCCCTGAGACCTCTAGACCACTCTGGTGATCCAAGTCTCTTGTCCGATAAAAAAATAATAAAATCTTCTGAGGAGCTGCTTCCAGCAGCGACCATCCTCTGAGACCTCAAATTTTAGACTGAAGAGCTGAGTAGGAGGAGCCCGAGCTGGAGGGGCCGGTCAACACGCTTTCTAATCTGAGGTGTTAATCCTATCTGGGGCTCCGCCTACCCACTAGTAATGACTGTGGCTCTCTTCCTTCCATCTGCTGCTGAAATACGGATTTTTGTGTTACTCACCGTAAAATCCTTTTCTCCGTATCGCTCATTGGGGGACACAGCACCCTCCCTAATAGCCGGATGGCTTCGTTTTGGAGTTAATTCTATTTCTTGGGTCTATATCAGTAGATTTACTTCTGGATATATTGTACCTGTGTTAACACTGATTTATTCTTTAGCCTCCTACTGCTTTTTGCACTAAACTGGGTTTGCCTGCGGCCAGTGCTGAGGTGTATACGGCGGAGGAGCTAACCTTTTTTTATGTTTACTTAGTGTCAGCCACCTAGTGGCAGTAGCATACACCCACAGTCTTGTGTCCCCCAATGAGCGTCTCGGAGAAAAGGATTTTACGGTGAGTTAACACAAAAATCCGTATTTTTTCTCAAAAAATGATTTTTTAGCCCCCTATTTTTTATTTTCACAATGGTTACAAGAGAAATTGGAACCCAAAAGTTGTTGTCCAGTTTGTCCTGAGTACGCTGGTACCCCATATGTGGGGGGTAACCACTGTTTGGGCACAAGTCAGGGCTCGGAAGGGATGTAGTGACGCTTTGAAATGCCAACTTGATGGAATGGTCTGCGGGCATCTTGTTACGTTTGCAGAGCCCCTGATATGCTTAAACAGTAGAAACTCCCCACAAGTGACCCCAATGTGGAAACTAGACACCGCACGGAACTTATCTAGATGTGCGGTGAGCATTTTGAACCCCCAAGGGCTACACAGCAGTTTATAATGCCCGGGCATGAAAAAATAAAATAAAAATCATAGTTTTTCCACAAACATGATCTTTTAGTCCCCATTTTTTTATTTTCCCAAGGGTAACATGAGAAATTAGACCCCAAAAGTTGTTGTCCAATTTGTCCTGAGTACGCGGATATCCCATATGTGGGAGAAAACTACAGTATGGGCACACGTCGGGGCTCGGAAGGGAAGTAGTGACATTTTGAAATGCCGACTTGATGGAATGGTCTGCGGGTGTCATGTTACGTTTGCAGAGTCCATGATGCGCCTAAACAGTAGAAACCCCCCCAAGTGACCCCATTTTGGAAACTAGATCCCCCAAGGAACTCCTTTAGATGTGTGGTGAGCACTTTGAATCTCCAAGTTCTTCACAGAAGTTTATAACGCAGAGCTGTGAAAATAAAAAATCATTTTTTTTCCACAAAAATAATTTTTTTAGTCCCCAATTTTTTTTTTCCCAAAAGTAACAGGAGAAATTAGAACCCCAAAGTTGTTGTGCAATTTTTCCTGAGTACGCTCATACCCCATAAGTGGGGGTAAACCACTGTTTGGGCACACGTCGGGGCTCGGAATAAAGGGAGCACTGTTTGACTTTTTGAACGCTAAATTTGCAGGAATCAATGGTGGCGCCATGTCGTGTATGGACACCCCCCTGATGTGCCTAAATAGTGGAAACCCCTCAATTCTAACTCCAACCCTAACCCCAATCCAAATCCTAACCATAACTCTAACCCCCAACACAACCCTAACCCTAATCCCAACTCTAACCATAGCCCTAACCACAAGCCTAACCCTAATCCCAACCCTAACCCCAAAACACCCCTAACACTTATCCTAACTCTAACCCTAACCACAAACCTAACCCTAATCCAACCCTAACCCTAATTCCATCCCTAATTCTAACCCTAACCCTAATTCCAACCCTAACCCTAATGCTAACCCTAAGGCTAACCCTAACCCTAGTTCTAACCCTAAGGCTGGGTTCATATTGCGTTTTACCAGCCTGTTCAACACATAGCGTTGACGGGCTGGTAACGGTATAGTGTAACGCGATCGCGTTATGCTATACCCGCTAGCGCAGATAAATCAGCAGATGATTCATCTGCGCTAGCGGTGACGGAGCCCAGACGCTGCAGGCCGCGTCCGAGGCTCCGTCACTGAATGCACGGCAACGCGCACAACGCATGCCGCTAAATTTCTGGACTCTGGGGGGCGCACTGCGCATGCGCCAGCCGGCGCACTGCGCATGCCATTTTGCAAGATGGCGGCGCCCATGAAACATCCCGGACGGACGCCGGGACGGATCCAGGGACATCGGAGGACCGGGAGAGGTGAGTGGGGGGGGGGGTTCGGAAGGTAAGGAAGGTGGGGAATCGGAAGGTGGGGGCAACGGAGGCAAGGAGGAGGGGAGCATTTAGTGACAGCGGTGACCGATCCCGCCATCTATCGTGGCGGTGGCCGATCGCCCCCGTGACTCGGTGTGGGGGGGGGGGGGGGGGGTCAGATCTCGGTCTCCAGCCATGGCAGATGCTATTGCAGCATCGGCCATGGCTGGAATGTAATATTTCACCAAATTTCATTGGTGAAATATTACAGATCGCTCTGATTGGCTGTTAAAAGTGAAACAGCCAATCAGAGCGATCGTAGCCACGTGGGGGTTAAGCCAACCCCCGTGTTAAAGCACAAAGGGTCTTGTGCCTGCAGATCGGGTGACCTTTCAGTGACCCCGGTCACCCGACCCGCAGGAACGCGATCCTTTCATGACACAGGGTATGCGTCATAGGTCGGATTGGCACAGACTTTCATGACGCATACGCTGTGTCACAGGTCGGGAAGTAATAAAGTATCCCTTGAAAAAAAGCAAAGAAGTTTCAGAACTATTTCACCTGTCGCAACATCAAAGCTTATGCATAACACTGTGACACTACCTTCTGCCAGTGCAGTTCATGTATGGTGCTGGAAGGTGTAAAATCACACACTAATTGTGGCTCCATTCAGGTTTGGTCAGACTGCATGCTTTATTCACTACCTGCTCAGTGTGTTCTTTGTGGCATTCACAGTTTCTCATATCAGTGTACAACAGGCTTCGAGAGGTTATGGGCCTACTTGCGCCCCTGGTCTTTTGGCTCCTATTGCAGTTTACTTTGACATCCTCTTTTTTTATGCTCTGCAACACAGAAAACAAAGAAAAAGATTTATTCAGAGTGTGACTGCGCAGGTGGAAGAGCCTGCCCCACACTTCAAAATCCGCTGTACTTGAAATTAACCTGTGGCACTTCACTGGAATCACACATCCGTGTGATGTGGTCCGAGCACAACTTGCTATGCACACACTGGCCTTGGGTCAGGAAACCTAAGACAAGTCTTTGCATTGCAATTGGTACTTGGACGGCGACACAGATGTAAGAATCCAGCCTAAGCCACCACACGCGAAATGCTTCAGATGGCGTGTAACGATTTCTCTGAGGTCTTATGGTCCACATAACCTCCAGCCGATTCCAATGCTGCAAAGTTACTTGTGTCATCTCAGAGAGGCACATCTCCTCAACTACGTGATGTCACCTGTCAACACGAAATGCAAAGTAAGAATTTTTCTTGTCAGACCGCATGCTTTATTCACTACCTGCTCAGTGGGTTCTTCATAGTTTCTCATATCAATATCGAACAGGTTTTGAAATGTTATGGACCTTCTTGGGCTTTTGGTCTTTTGCCTTATATTACAGTCTGCTTGGACATCCTTTTTTCTTATGCTCTGCAACACGAAAAACAAGAAAGATTTGCAACACGAAAAACAAGAAAAGGACGGTTGTGTCCACGGCAGGTATACCTAACAGTCACACTGCATATTTTATTCACTACCTGCTCAGTGTGTTGCTTGTGGCTTCCATAGTGTCTTCTATCAATGTCCAACAGGCTTTGAGAGGTTATTGACCTACTTGCGCCCCTGGTCTTTTGGCTCATATTGCAGTTTGCTTTGACATACTTTTTTTTCATGCTCTGCAACACAGAAAACCAAGAAAGATTTTTCCAGAGTGTAATTGTGCAGTTGAAAGAGCCTGCCCCACACTTCAAAAACCCCTGTACTTGTAATTAGCCTGTGGCACTACGCTGGAATCACACATCTGTATGAGCACAACTTGCTATGCACACACTGGCCTTGGGTCTCCTGACCAGGAGACTCATAGGCATATATGAGCATGCTGAATTTGGATCAGGAAACCTAAGACCAGTCTTTGGATTGCAGGTCATACTCAGACGGCGACATACAGATGTATGAATCCAGCCTAAGCCACTGAAGGCGAAGTGCTTCAGATGGCTTCTCTGAGCTCTGATGGTCTGCACCACCTCCAGCCAACTCCAACATGCAAAGTTACTTGTCTTATTTTTGAAGAGGCGCAGATGAACAACGTCGTCCCCTCATCTACATGTAGTGATGGGCGAATCCTTGGATATTCAGGTTCAGCGTATTCGGCCAAACAGGACCCGAACCCAAACCCCATTCACCTGAATGGGGGGGCCCAAACATACAGTGATTGCCACACTGTGGAAGAGCATGACAGCGAGGGAAACACTGCCTGTGATCGGAGGTAAAATCATTACCGCAGCTCCCATGCTGTCAAATGGGCCTGAAGCTATGACAGAGTAGTTATTCCTGCGCATAACACCAAGACAAATTCCTATTTTGTATTCCGTGTTGACAGGTGACTAGAGATAGGTACTGTTTGGGTTCGGCACCCAAGTCATCCCAGCACAAGAAACACAGGCGGCTCTGATCTGCAGTAAGATTAATATCACCTATAATAGAGACGTGGTTCCCACGCTGTCAAATGACAGTGTGAGCCAGCAGCTGTGATCGGAAGTAAAAAGTTTACCTCCGGTCACAGGCGTCGGCTGATGGGACTACTACTCCCATCAGTCGACGCCTGCTTCTGTTAATAACAGCGAGAGCAGGAGCGGCAGATAATTGATATCCAGCCAGGCAAAACTGACAGCTGCAGGCTGCAACCACTCAGCTTCCAGCTTTAGCAAGGTTGGTTATCAAGAATAGAGAGGTCACCACGCTGTTTTTTAAAATTCTATAAATTAATAAAAAATTGTGGGGTCCCGTCGATTTTTGACAATCAGCCAAGCTAAAGCAGACAGCTGTGGGATGGTATTCTCAGGCTGGTAAGGGGCCATGGATATTAACCCCCACCCCATACACCCTAAACATAGCAGCAAGAAGCCACCCAAAAAAGGTGCATCTATTCAAAGTGCCAATGCTGGCACTTTGCCCGTCTCTTCCCTCCTTGTCCTGTGACGGTGGCCAAGTGGGGTTCATATTTGTGGGGTTGATGACACCTTTGTATTATTCGGTGACATCAAGTCCACGGCTTCGTAATGGAAAGGCGTCTATAGGACGCCTCTCCATTACTATATAAATGTAGCGTGTGCACTGCTAGGTAAGAAGGTGCCAGGTTAGGTTCCCAAACCAGTATATAATGTAATGAAACTAGGCACTCAACTTGTATCTTAGTGACAACCATTCATTTTATTGTAGTCAAAATATGCGGTTTTCATAGGTTTATGGCAAAACGTTTCGGCAGTTTCTCTGCCTTTATCAAGCGCTATTCATACAAGTAGAAAACCTTCAAAATAAGATGACAGCAAATAAAAAAAATCTTTAAAAAAAAACAAAGTATATACAAATATGTAAATAGCTCTGGTAGCTTTTTTTTTTTTTTTTTTTTTTTTTTTTTTAAATCAGTTGATTTTTATTTAACCCCTTCACCCCCAAGGGTGGTTTGCACGTTAAAGACTGGGCCAATTTTTACAATTCTGACCACTGTCTCTTTATGAGGTTATAACTCTGGAACGCTTCAACGGTTCTTCGCGATTCTGGGATTGTTTTCTCGTGACATATTGTACTTCACGTTAGAAGTATACTTTATTCGATATAACTTGAGTTTATTTTTGAAAAAAAAACACAAATATGGCGAAAATTTTGCATTTTCAAACTTTGAATTTTTTTTCCCTTAAAACAGAGAAATATGTCACACAAAATAGTAAAGAAATAACATTTCCCACATGTCTACTAGCACAATTTTGGAACCAAAATTTTTTTTTGTTAGGAAATTATAAGGGTTAAAAGTTGACCAGTGATTTCTCATTTTTACAACAAAATTTACAAAGCCATTTTTTTTTTAGGGAACACCTCACATTTGAAGTCACTTTGACGGGTCTATATAGCAGAAAATACTAAAAAGTGACACCATTCTAAAAACTGCACCCCTCAAGGTACTCAAAACCACATTCAAGAAGTTTAATAACCCTTCAGGTGCTTCACAGGAGCTGAAGCAACGTGGAAGGAAAAAATTAATATTTAACTTTTTAGCCACAAAAATGATCTTTTAACAAACTTTTTTTTATTTTGACAAGGGTAAAAGGAGAAAATGGGCAGATAAAGTTGTTGTGCAATTTCTCCTGAGTACGCCAATACCTATATATATGTGGGGGAAAACCACTGTTTGGGCACACGGCAGAGCTCGTAAGGGAAGGAGCGCCGTTTGACTTTTTCAAACTAAAATTGGCTGGAGATTGGACGCCATGTCGTGTTTGGAGAGCCCCTGATGCGCCTAAACAGTGGAAACCCCCAACAAGTGACACCATTTTGGAAGCTAGACCCCCTAAGGAACTTATCTAGATCTTTGGTGAGCACTTTGAACCCCCAAGTGCTTCACACAAGTTTATAATGCCCGGGCATGAAAATAAAAAATCCTATTTTTTTTCCCACAAAAATTATCTCTTAGTCACTAATTTTTTATTTTCCCATAGGTAACAGGAGAAATTGGACCTCAAAAGTTGTTGTCCAATTTGTCCTGAGTACGCTGATACCCCATATGTGGGGGGGAACCACTGTTTGGGCGCATGGCAGAGCTCGGAATGGAAGGAGCACCATTTGACTTTTTCCAACCAAAATTGGCTGGAATTGAGATTGGACGCCATGTTGCATTTGGAGAGTCCCTGATGTGCCTAAACAGTGGAAACCCCCCACAAGTGACCCCATTTGGGAAACTAGACCCCCTAAGGAACTTATCTAGATCTTTGGTGAGCAATTTGAACCCCAAGTGCTTCACACAAGTTTATAACGTAGAGCCGTAAAATTAAAAAATCATATTTTTTCCACAAAATTGATCTTTTCACCCCAATTTTTATTTTCCCAAGGGTAACAAGACTCCAAAAGTTATTGTGCAATTTGTCCTGAGTACGCTGATACCCCATATGTGGGAGTAAACCACTGTTTGGGTGCATGGCAGAGTTTGGAAGGGAAGGAGCGCCGTTTGACTTTTTCAACGCAGAATTGGCTGGATGCCATGTCGTGTTTGGAGAGCTCCTGATCTGCCTAAACAGTGGACACCCCCCACAAATGACACCATTTTGGAAACTAGACCCCTCAAGGAACTTATCTAGATGTGTGGTGAGCACTTTGAACCTCAAAGTGCTTCACAGAAGTTTATAACGTACAGCTGTAAAAATAAAAAATCTTTTTTTTTTTTTTACAAAAATGATTTTTTTCGCCCCCAATATTTTATTTTCACAAGGGTAACAGGAGAAATTGGACCCCAAAAGTTGTTGTTCAGTTTGTCCTGAGTACGCCGATACCCAACATGTGTGAGAAAACGACTGTATGGGTGCACGTCTGGGCTCGGAAGGGAAGTAGTGACGTTTTGGATTGCAGACTTTGATGGAATGGTCTTGGGGGCGTCATGTCGCATTTGGAGAGCCCCTGATGCGCCTAAACAGTGGAAACCCCCCACAAGTGACCCCATTTGGGAAACTAGACCCCCTAAGGAACTTATCTAGATCTTTGGTGAGCATTTGAACCCCCAAGTGCTTCACACAAGTTTATAACGTAGAGCCGTAAAATTAAAAAATCATATTTTTTCCACAAAATTGATCTTTTCACCCCAATTTTTTATTTTCCCAAGGGGTAACAAGACTCCAAAAGTTATTGTGCAATTTGTCCTGAGTACGCTGATACCCCATATGTGGGAGTAAACCACTGTTTGGGTGCATGGCAGAGTTTGGAAGGGAAGGAGCGCCGTTTGACTTTTTCAACGCAGAATTGGCTGGATGCCATGTCGTGTTTGGAGAGCTCCTGATCTGCCTAAACAGTGGACACCCCCCACAAATGACACCATTTTGGAAACTAGACCCCTCAAGGAACTTATCTAGATGTGTGGTGAGCACTTTGAACCTCAAAGTGCTTCACAGAAGTTTATAACGTACAGCTGTAAAAATAAAAAATCTTTTTTTTTTTTACAAAATGATTTTTTTCGCCCCCAATATTTTATTTTCACAAGGGTAACAGGAGAAATTGGACCCCAAAAGTTGTTGTTCAGTTTGTCCTGAGTACGCCGATACCCCAATGTGGAGTGTGAAAACCACTGTTTGGGTGCATGGCAGGGTTGGAAGGGAAGTAGTGCCGTTTGGATTTTTCAACGCAGAATGGCTGGAGCCATGTCGTTTTGGAGAGCCCTGATCTGCCTAAACAGTGGAAACCCCCCACAAATGACACCATTTTGGAAACTAGACCCCTCAAGGAACTTATCTAGAAGTGTGGTGAGCACTTATGAACCTCAAAGTGCTTCACAGAAGTTTATAACTACAGCGTAAAAAAAAAAAAATTTTTTTTTTTTTTTACAAAAATGATTTTTTCGCCCCCAATATTTTATTTTTCCAAGGGTAACAGAGAAATTGGACCCAATAAGTTTGTTCAGTTTGTCCGAGTACGGATACCAATGTGTGAGAAAACGACTGTATGGGTGCACGTCTGGGCTCGGAAGGGAAGTAGTGACGTTTTGGATTGCAGACTTTGATGGAATGGTCTGGGGGCGTCATGTCGCATTTGGAGAGCCCTGATGCGCCTAAACAGTGGAAACCCCCACAAGTGACCCATTTTGGAAAATAGACCCCACAAGGAACTTATCTAGAAGTGTGGTGAGCACTATGAAGCCCAAGTGCTTCACAGAAATTTATAACATACAGCCGTAAAAACAAAAAAATCATTTTTTTTTTTTTTTTTTACAAAAATGATTTTGTCGCCCCAGTTTTTTATTTTCCCAAGGGTAACTGAAGAAATAGGACAAATTGCACAATAACTCTTGTGGTCCAGAGTACGCTGATACCCCATATGCGGGGGTAAACTACTGTTTGGGCGCATGGCAGAGCTCAGAAGTGAAGGAGCACCGTTTGACTTTTCAACGCAGAATTGGCTGGAATTTAGATCAGACGCCATGTCACATTTGGAGAGCCCCTGATGTGCCTAAACAGCAAAAACCCCACAATTCTAACTCCAACCCTAACCCCAACACACCCCTAACCTAGTCCCAACCTAACCACAAACCTAACCCTAACACAACCCTAACCCTAATCCCAACCCTACCCTAACGTTAGCGCCAACACTAACCCTAACTTTAGCCGCAACCCTAACCCTAATGGGAAAATGGAAATAAATAAATTTTTTAATTTCATTATTTTTCCCTAACTAAGGGGGTGATAAAGGGGGGTTTGATTTACTATTTATAGCGGATTTTTGTGATTGGCAGCTGTCACGCTAAAAGACGCTTTTTATTGCAAAAAGTAGTTTTTTGCATCACCACATTTTGAGAACTATAATTTTTGCATATTTTGGCCCACAGAGTCATGTGAGGTCTTATTTTTTGCGGGACGAGGTGACGTTTTTATTGGTACCATTTTTGAGCATGTGACATTTTTTGATCGCTTTTTATTTCGATTTTTGGGAGGTTCGAATGAACAAAAATCAGCAATTCATGAATTTCTTTTGGGGGAGGCGTTTATACCGTTCCGCGTGAGGTAAAATTGATAAACCAGTTTTATTCTTCGGGTCAGTACGATTACGGCGATACCTCATTTATATCATTTTTTTATGTTTTGCCGCTTTTATAGAATAAAAACAATTTTATATAAAAAATCATTATTTTTGCATCGCTTTATTCTGTGAGCTATAACTTTTTTATTTTTTCGCTGATGATGCTGTATGACGGCTCGTTTTTTGCGGGACAAGATGACGTTTTCAGCAGTACCATGTTTATTTATATCGGTCTTTTTGATCGCGTGTTATTCCACTTTTTGTTCGGCGGTATGATGATAAAGCATTGATTTTTTGCTTAGTTTTTTTTTTTTTTTTTTTAAGGGGTTCACTAAAGGGGTTAACTAGTGGGACAGTTTTATAGGGGGGGGTCGTTACGGACACGGCGATACCAAATATGTGTACTTTTATTGTTTTGTTTTTTTATTTACAGGAAGAAATGAATTTATTGGGGAATATTTTTTTTTTTTTTTTATGATTTTTTTTACCACTTTTTATTTTTATTTTTTTACTTTGTCCCAGGGTGGGACATCACAGTATTTTATCAGATCGCTGGTGTGACAGTGTGCACAGCACTCTGTCACACCAGCGATCGCTCTGGCATCGCTGCAGGCTTCCTCAGCGCCTGCTTTTAGCAGGCGCTGAGGAAGCTGCCTCCCTGCAGGACCCCGGCGCCATCTTGGATCCGGGGACCTGGAAGGAGGACGGACCCTCGGAACAGCGCCACACATCGCGCTGCTCTGAGGGTCACAGGGGAGCGCGCAGGATCGCGGTGTGCCAGGGGTTAATGTGCCGGGAGCGGTCCGTGACCGCTCCTGACACATAGTGCTGGGTGTCAGCTGTGATATACAGCTGACACCCGACCGCGATCAGCTACGCTCCCCCTGGGAGCGCAGCTGATCGCCCATGACGTACTATTCCGTCCATGGGAATTAGGTCCAGGGTCACATGGACGGAATAGTACGTCTGATGGCAGAGAGGGGTGAAAAATTGTCAGCATGAAACTTTGACAGTACATTTAACTTTAGCATATAATATAAACAGTATTCAACCTGACATGCAATAAAACTGTTCTTACATCCTAAGTCCCCTACCCTCCCACCCTCCACCCTAACCCCTTCCCTTTAAATCATTGCATATATCACACACCATGTCACATTTTGAATCCTTTTTTTTCGAGACAACCACTTAAGATCCCCGTTTAAAGTACCAACTCAGAGGGTCAAGGGCGCATAGGCAGACGTATTCTTTCTCTCATAAGAGCCTCCGAAGCCAGGCCCGGGTGTTCCATCCAGCCACCCCACACATTTTCAAACTGCATGTGTTGACCTCTTTTCGCATATATGTTCTGTTCCATCATAACAATAAAGTTAACCTTATTAATCAGTTCTTGTCTAACTGGTGCTTTGTCATCTAACCAGTGGGCCGCAATGAGCTTTCTGGCAGCATATAGGATTCTGGCTATGGACAGCTTCCCCCACTCATCAACCGCGATATCCTCCATGCACCCCAATACACACGTCAGCGGGTTCCTTATAAGATCCACTCCCATTACCTCCTGAGTCAAATTAAGTGTTTGTACCCAAAAGTTCTGTAGGGCAGGGCAGGACCACATCATATGTAGGAGATCTGCCCCATCCTCAGAGCAGCGCGGACAGCAGGAATCCCTCTTCAGGCCCGCCCTCTTCATCCAGACCGGGTCCTGTATACCCTATGTGTTAGGTAGAGTTGTGAGACTCTCCTGGCTTCACTCATAGAGACCTTGGGGATGAATTGTAATACGCTCTCCCACTGAGAGTCCGAAATTGGTCCCACATCCTCTTTCCATTTTTCTCTGGACTTAGCCGGGTGCCGTACCAGGAATGAATCCAAAAAAACCCTATATACGAGGGAGATGAAACCCTTAGTGCCCCTTATTGACCCTATAAGATTCACCATCGCATCTGATTGCACCACTATTCTTGATGATTTTAGCTGTCGATTGACTGCATGCCGCAGCTGCAAATATTGAAAAAAGAGGGATTGACTCAGAGGAAACTCCTTCCTGATCTCCTCAAAAGTCTTAAGCATGCCGCCAACCAACAGCTGTGACACAAACCATATCCCGACCCTTCTCCATTGAGCAAATCCCCTCAGACATTAACTCCCCCAGTCTCGGGTTAAACCAAACCGACGAGAAGCGCGTGAGCTCCATAATGCCCCTCCATTGTCAAACTCTTTGCCAAATCTTGTCCACCATAGCGATCGTCGGGAGCCTTTTAGGGTTCACCCGGAACCTACCAGCCTCTAGACTAGCAAGCAGCGGACCTCTGCCCACTATAAACTCAATGAGCTTCCCAGCCGACGTAGATTGGGTAGGCTCCCCCCACACCACCATATGCTGACATTGGGATGACACATAATAAACCCACGGGTTCGGGATTGCCAGGCCCCCCTCCTCTTTTGACCTCTGTAGATGTTCAAGTTTAATGCGTGCCCTACTACCCTTCCAGATCAAGTCCCGGAAAAGAGAATCAATCCGGTAGAATTTATTTTGCGCCAACCAGACAGGCGTATTATGGAGTATATATAGGAGTTGGGGCATGAGGATCAATTTTAATAAATTTGCTCTACCTGCCGCAGACAGGAAGTTTCTTCCACGCTGCAATTTTTTGTTGAAACTTATTGATAAGGGGGGTAAGATTGAGCCGTTCATATTCCTCCAATTTAGCAGAGATCACAATGCCCAAATATTTAAACTCACTAACCACCCTCAAAGGGTCCCAGGGTCTAGAGCTAGGGGAACCGCCGAGTCCACGGGAAGCAACACGGATTTTTCCCAGTTGATAGTCAGTCCAGTAATAGAGTCGAATTTACCAATAACTGCCATAGCCAAACTTAGGGAGTCACTCGGGTCAGCCAGAAACAGCAGCACATCATCCGCGTATAAGGCCACTTTCTCTACGTGGGAGCCATATTGGAATCCCCGAACATCTGTGGTACCACGAATTTTTGCAGCTAACAGTTCTACAGCGATCGCAAACAGCAAGGGGGACAGGGGGCACCCCTGCCTCGTTCCCCTATGTAGGAAGAAACTCTCAGACAGCAGACCATTAACCCGTATTTTAGCACTAGAGGATGTATATAGCAAACGTACCCAACCCACAAACTGATCACCAAATCCCATGGTTCTCATTACCGCCCACAAATACCTCCACTCCACACTGTCGAACGCCTTAGCGGCATCCAGGGAAACTATTACCCTCTGTCCCACATTATCCGCCCTCGCCTGCATGTTTAAAGTATAATCGCCGGAGATTTATAGCTGTGGATTTATTGGGCATAAACCCTGACTGATCTTGGTGAATTAGGGATTCGATGACCTTGTTAAGTCGGTTCGCCAGCATTTTGGCCAATAACTTAATGTCAGTGGTCAACAAAGATCGGACGATATGAAGCTGGATCCGTCAAATATTTTACCTGCTTTGGTAGGACAACATTTATCGCCTCTCACATGGCCTGGGGCAACTCCCCCCTGCCAAACTCGCAGTGTAAACCTCCATCAACTTGGGAAGCAACACCTCTTTGTATTTTTTGTAGACTTCTCCTGGGATACCGTCCCCCCCTGGGGCCTTGTCACTAGGTACAGAGGCCAGAGCGGCCTCAAGTTCCTCCATATCAAAGGGCTCCTCAAGAAGCCTCTGCTCCGCTAGTGAGAGTTGTGGAAGCTGCACCCCCACTAAAAAGTTATCAATTTCCTCCTCCGATGGCTGCACGTGTGACTGGTACAGATTTGAGTAAAATCCCATCATTACCTCCAGTATGGCCCTACTGCCTGTATGCTCACATCCGTCTTTCCCCTTTAATTTAGTGATATACGCCGATTCCCTTTGGGCCGCCACCACCCTGGACAGAAGGTGACCCGCTCTCTCTCCCTCCTCGAAAAACTTCATCATGCAGAACAGCCTTTTCCTCTCCGCAGTTTTCATAGTCATATTACAAACCTCTCTCTGCGCTGATCTCAAACGTTCCCGGGCCTCAGGGGTTTGCTCCTCAATTAGTGCCGCCTCTGCTCCCTCTAATGACCTAACCAACTCCTGGTCTCTCCTGCCCGTTTCGGTTTTAACTTGCGATATGTCTTTAATACACAACCCTCTGAAGTAAGCCTTCATGGCTTCCCATACCATCAATACCGAAGCCGAGCCCATATTAATTTTAAAAACTCTGTCAGGTCATCCCCCACATGGCCGTCCAGATCAATCAGCTGGAGCCAGAATGGACTTAGCCTCCACAGGGGTCTCCTGGAAAACTCAGAGCCCTGCCCCTGAAGCACCACACACATAGACGAGTGATCCGACAGAGTTCTAGCCAAATAAGTTACCTCACCCACTAGACTTCGCATCGGACCATTCCCCAGGGCCAGATCAATCCTGGACAGCGAGGCAGAGGCGGGCGAGAAGCACGAGTACTTATAAGTTCCGGGGTGATGGGTACTCCATATGTCTATTAGTGTAGTCTCCTTCAGAACCGCCCCAAAGGGGGTGCAATTACCACCCAGTCTCAGTGCCTCCCGGCCACCTCTGTCCCAATGAGCATCAGGAACATTGTTGAAGTCGCCAATTATCAGAAAGGGAACCCCCAGGAAATCACCCACTACTTCCATGACCTTGTGCAGCACTTTCCCACAATACGGCGGAGGGATATATATCGAGATCAGTAGCATCAGTATACCAGACAATTTACATAGCAAGCATACGAACCGTCCCAGCGGGTCTATAATCACTTTACACTGTTCAAAAGGTATACCTGTGCGAACAAGAACACTGACCCCCCGTGAGTATGAGGAATATGTTGCATGATACCCAGCCTGCAGCCATCTTTTTTTTAAGACGATGCATTCTATTCTTTATCAAGTGGGTTTCTTGCAAGCATATGACTGCAGGCTTGGCATCAAGCAAGAAAGTAAACATTGCCTGTCTTTTTACTCCGGACGCCAGCCCTCTAACGTTCCAACTTATTATTTTTATTTTATCCGCCATTACCCTGCAACCCCAAATACCGTGTCATCCATTTCCTCATTTGTGAATTAGTAAAGCTGTCTCCACTCGAACCTGTGTGACATAGACAATAGTTTAACATTCCCCCCTCCCTCCCCACCCTCCAACCCCCCCTCACACAATACCCCAACTTCACCCAACTCAAGCTTTCCATCTCCTCCAGGTGTCACGGAGGAGAGGGCGTACTTTATCCGATTCAGAGTATCCACTTCACCGAAGCAAACCCGCTTTACTCCCCAAACTCTGGGAGCAGCATATGGATAGTGATTGCAGCCAAACAATACTCAACAGTTAACCATAAAACATTCACATTTAGCTTTCTGTTAAATACATTTAACATGTCCAGAACACATGAACTAGAAAAAGGTAGGAAAATTTCTCCCTCCCCCTCCAATGCACAGCAAGATTATTTCCCAAAATGAGAGGGAGGGTCTTCCTCCTGAGAAAAAGGTATTCAGGAGGGAAGAGCGGATATATGCAAGATCCCGTCCCGATTAAAGGACAAGTCCCGTCCCGATTAAAGGACAAGTCAGCTCAGTCAGCCAGCGGTGTCTTTAGAATTTGCCTTGCGGAGACGCATCTCGTTGCTGTCCATCCAGTTAAGGGCCTCCTTTGCATCCGGGAAGAAATGGACAATGTCCCCGTCTACCACTCTCAGTTTAGCCGGATATATCATTGAGTACGGCACACCCAGGGCTCTCAACCTCTTCTTAATGTCAACGAATTTGGCCCTCTGCTTTTGAACCTCCATAGAGAAGTCCGGGTAAATGGAAATCCTGGAGCCGTTGATTTTCAGGTCCGGATGATTCTTGGAAAAGCGAAGAATAGCATCCCTTTCCCGATAATGCAGAACCTTGACAAGCACTTGTCTTGGAGGACGGCCAGGGGGAAGGGGGAATGCGGGACACGGTTAGCTCTTTCCACGGCATATAAACGGGACAGGTTGTTCTGGCCAATGGTGTTCAATAGCCACTGTTCAAAGAACTCGGTGGGTGCAGAGCCTTCCATTTTTTCCGGCATCCCAATAATCCGCACATTGTTACGTCTTGACCTATTCTCTAGGTCATCAGTCTTTGCCTGCACAGCTGACATTGCAGTGGCCATACGCTGATGCTGCTTGTCAGATTTTGCAATAGTATCTTCCACAGTGCTAATACGTTTCTCAGCTTCCCCCATCCTCTCCTTAGTGACATGCATGGAGTGCTGTAACTTAGACATGCTGGCCTGCAGGACTCCCAGCTGTGCTGCCACCTCAGTAATAGTAGTGTGAGAGTGCAGTGCCAGCTTGAACAAGTCTTTTAATGTGGGCTCCTCTGGGATCACCATCCCCCCCATTTGCCGCTTACATTCCTCCAGCTCACCTCTCTCCCATTTCATAGTTCCTTGGTCTTCCTCCCGGCTTTCGCAGTCACTCTCCTCACCCTCCTCCACACCAGATTCCTCTGGCTCCTCTGCATTCCCCGCAGGCCCCCTCTGACCTCCACCTGCACGTGCCGAACACTGCTTATCTTCCTCCAGCCTGGCGAACCTCCGTAGTTTAGACACCGCATCTGACCTGCTGGGGATTCCCCCATCCTCCTCCGGGCCCACCATCAATACATCTTCCCCACCGGCGCCATCTTGTGCCTTCTTCTCCGACTCGCCTGCTGGCCTTTTGCCTCCTTTCTTCCCAGCCATTTGCTTGTGCACTCCTGATTTACAGAGCCTGTGGTCAGGGTCAGCACCCTCTCCAAGGAATGTGAATTTAACAGTTAAATAGTGGCTGCAATCTATCAAACTGTCATATATCCAGCGGGAGCTCCTGCAGCACGCGTCTGCTCACATCTCCCTCAGGCCACGCCCCCCCCATAGCTCTGGTAGCTTGACAATCTTGACATGAACAGAATTGGAATAATAATCTGAGCACAATCCAAATAGACTTATGAGAAAATGTGACATACCGTTTAGAGAGAGAGAACACATGTACTATAATATGTCCCGTATCAGTACTCAGGATAAGAGTCTGTAAAATATATATAGACATGCCGGTAAACACATAGATGTGAGTCGCATTACTAAACGCAATATAGAGAGAATGCATACCCTTGAGTTTGGTCGGTTGTAAGTATCACCTGATAAATCTATTAGGTGGTGCGCAGCCTGAAGATAAATATCGAAAGAGTTAAATATACTATAGTGCACAGCTGTGGCTAGTTGGTGAGCAGCATTAATAAAGGTGGAGAAAGAACGCATACCCTTATATCAGATAAATTGTGGACATCGCCAGGTATATCTATTAAATGGTGCGCAGCCTGGAATTAAATATCAAGAGAATTAAATATGTTGTGGTGCATGGCTATAGGCAGTTGGTGAACGGCAGGTGTGCTTACCCAATTGTGCTGCTGACGCGGGATCCGCCGCTGGTCAGTGAGAGGGAGTTGTGTGCGCCGTCTCCATTACTAATCCTATTGTTATATTGTAAATAAACACACAGCAAGAATAAAGTTCTTTATTTGAAATAAACACACTTACTTTTTGATTTAGAAATAAACAGTCATACTCCCCTAAAGCCCATTCCATTGTAGCCATCACCTCCTGTAATAAAACAAAAATAAAAACAACCATATCCCTCACCTGTCCCACGCCGTAATCCATGTCTGGGACAAACCGTTTTCAAACTGAACAGTGCTAAGATGCGACACCACGAGAAAAAAAAAAAAACACAAAAATTGAGCTGGATTTAAGTTGGTATACATGCAGCATATAAACGAATGGTCACTTTAGCCATAAAGCATACAAAACCTACAAGAAGCAAAGTAAACAAACCATACTTTAACCCCTTCCCGACCTGTGACGCCACGTAGGCGTCATGAAAGTCAGTGCCAATCCGACCCATGACGCCTATGTGGCGTCATGAAAGGATCGCGTTCCTGCGGGCCGGGAGACCGGGTCACTCAAAGGTCACCCGACCCGCAGTTACAGGACCCTTTGTGCTTCACCACAGGGGGGTTGGCTTAACCCCCCCGTGGCCACGATCGCTCTGATTGGCTGTTAAAAGTGAAACAGCCAATCAGAACAATGTGTAATATTTCACCAATTAATTGGTGAAATATTACAATCCAGCCATGGCCGATGCTGCAATAGCATCTGCCATGGCTGGACACCGAGCCCTGACCCCCCCACACGGATTCACGGCGGCGATCGGCCGCCGCCACCGAAAGATGGCAGCGGTCGGTCACCGACGTCACTAAAAGCTCCCCTCGTCCTGGCCTCCGTTGCCCCCACCTTCCGATAACCCCCCCTCACCTTCCGACACCCATACTCACCTCTCCCGGTCCACCGATGTCCCTGGATCCTTCCCGGCGGCTGCCCGGGATTCTTTATGGGCGCCGCCATCTTGGAAAATGGCGGGCGCATGCGCAGTGCGCCCTGCAGAGTCATAAATTTTATTTTGATCACTGTGAACTGATAAACTGTGATAAACGGATTTCGCTGCTGATCCGCAGCGGATTTCGCTGCTGACCGCACTATTTCGCGCTGACCCAGCTGATTTCGTGCTGATCCGCAGCTGATTCGCTGCTGATCCGCAGCTGATTTCGCGCTGATCCCAGCTGATTCGCTGCTGATCCGCAGCTGATTTCGCTGCTGATTTCACTGCGGATCAGCAGCGAATCCACGAATCAGCTGCATCAGCACGAAATCAGCTGCGGATCAGCAGCGAAATCAGCTGCGGATCAGCAGCGGATTTCGCTACGATCCGCAGCTGATCGCTGCGACCTCTGATCGCGCTGACCGCAGCTGATTTCGCTGCTGATCCGCCTGATTCGCTGCTGATTTCCGCACTGATCCAGCTGATTCGCTGCTGATCCGCAGCTGATTTCGCTGCTGATTCACGCGGATCAGCAGCGAATCACACAAATAGCTGCGGATCACAGGAAATCAGTGCGGATCCAGCGATTCGTACTGATCCAGTGATTTCCTGCTGACCCCTGCGTGATTTCGCTGCTGACCGCAGCGGATTTCGCTGCTAATCCGCGATTCGCTGACAGCAGCTGATTCGCTGCGACCGCAGCGATGCGCGCGGATCCACAGCAATCCAACCATGTACAGTACAATGCAAATAAATGGTAAAAAAAAAAAAACGCTGTGCACATGCTGCAGATTTTTCAGCGCAAATTTGCTGCGGTTTTAAATCCGCAGCATGTCAATTCTTTGTGCGGATTCCGCAGCGATTTTACACCTATTCCATTATAGGCGTAAAACCGCAGAGAAAAACCGCAGCAAATCCGCGCTAAATACTCAGGTAAAAGGCAGGTCGTTTTACCTGCGGATTTTAGAAAAATCCGCAAGTGAATCCGCAACGTGTGCACGGGGCCTTAGGGTCAGGCTGGGTTCATATTGCATTATGGCAGTCCGTTAGATGGACTGCGTTTCACCGCGGTATGACGCAGTGTAACGCAGTCCGTTAACGCTGCCATTCACCCCATTTGTGTGCGCATCGCAACGCATGCCATGAAGCGGCATGCGTTCGCTACGTGTCGTCATTCAGTGACGGAGCCTTGGACGCAGGCTGCAGCGTCTGGGCTCCGTCACCGCTAGCACAGATGAATCATCGCTGATTCCTCTGCACTAGCGGGTATAGCATAACGCGATCGCGTTATGCTATACCGTTACCAGCCCGTCAACGCTACGTGTTGAAGGGCTGGTAAAACGCAATATGAACCCAGCCTTAGGGTTAGATCTAGGGTTAGGGTTAGAACTAGGGTAAGGGTTGGAATTAGGGTTAGGGTTGGAATTAGGGTTAGGGTTGGAATTAGGGTTAGGGTTGGAATTAGGGTTAGGTTTTGTGGTTAGGGTTAGAGTTAGGATAAGCGTTAGGGGTGTTTTGGGGTTAGAGTTGGGATTAGGGTTAGGCTTGTGGTTAGGTTTATGGTTAGAGTTGGGATTAGGGTTAGGGGTGTGTTGGGGTTAGGGTTATGGTTAGGGTTTGTATTAGGGTTAGGGGTGTGTAGGGGTTAGGGGTGTGTTGGGGTTAGGGTTGGAGTTAGAATTGAGGGGTTTCCACTATTTAGGTACATCAGGGGTCTCCATACGCGACATGGCGCCACCATTGATTCCTGCAAATTTTGCGTTCAAAAAGTCAAACAGTGCTCCCTTTATTCCAAGCCCCGACGTGTGCCCAAACAGTGGTTTACCCCCACATATGGGGTATCAGCGTACTCGGGAAAAATTGCACAACAACTTTGGGGGTCTAATTTCTCCTGTTACTGTTGGGAAAAAAAATTGGGGACTAAAAAAGTTATTTTTGTGGAAAAAAAATATTTTTTATTTTCACGGCTCTGCATTATATACTTCTGTGAAGAATTTGGGGGTTCAAAGTGCTCACCACACATCTAGATAAGTTCCTTGCGGGTCTAGTTTCCAAAATGGGGTCACTTGTGGGGAGTTTATACTGTTTAGGCACATCAGGGACTCTGCAAACGTAACATGACGCCCGCAGACCATTCCATCAAGTCGGCATTTCAAAACATCACTACTTCCCTTCCGAGCCCCGAAGTGTGCCCATACAGTAGTTTTCTCCCACATATGGGATATCAGCGTACTCAGGACAAATTGGACAACAACTTTTGAGGTCTAATTTCTCCTGTTACCCTTGGGAAAATAAAAAAATTGGGGACTAAAAGATCATGTTTGTGGAAAAAATATGATTTTTTTATTTTCATGGCCCGGCGTTATAAACTTCTGTGTAGCCCTTGGGGTTCAAAGTGCTCACTACACATCTAGATAAGCTCCTTGGGGGTCTAGTTTCCAAAATAGGGTCACTTGTGGGGGGTTTCTACTGTTTAAGGCACATCAGGGGCTCTGCAAACGCAACATGACGCCCACAGAACATTCCATCAAGTCTGCATTCCAAAATGGCGCTCCTTCCCTTCTGTGCTCTCCCATGCGCCAAAACAGTGGTTCCCCCCCACATATGGGGTACCAGTGTACTCAGGACAAACTGTACAACAACTTTTGTGGTCCAATTTCTCCTGTTACCCTTGTGAAAATAAAAAATAGCGGGTTAAAAAAATCAGTTTTTGAGGAAAAAAATGATTTTTTATTTTCACTGCTCTGCATTACAAACTTCTGTGAAGCACGTGGGGGTTTAACATCTAGTTAAGTTCCTTGCGGGGTCTAGTTTACAAAATGTGGTCACTTGTGGGGGGTTTCTACTGTTTAGGCACATCAGGGGCTCTGCCCGCCCGCAGACCATTCCATCAAGTCGGCATTTCAAAGCGTCACTACATCCCTTCCAAGCCCTGACGTGTGCCCAAACAGTGGTTCTCCCCCACATGTGAGGTACTAGCGTACTTAGGACAAATTAGACAACAACTTTTGGGTCCAATTTCTCCTGTAACCATTGTGAAAATAAAAAATAGGGGGCTAAATAATCATTTTTTGAGAAAAAAAAATGATTTTTTATTTTCACGGCTCTGCGTTATAAACTTTGTGAAGCACCTGGGTTCAAAGTGCTCACTGTGCATCTGCATAAGTTTCTTAGGGGGTCTAGTTTCCAAAATGGGGTCATTTGTGGGGGAGCTCCAAAGTTTAGGCATACAGGGGCTCTCCAAACATGACATGGTGTACGCTAACGACTGGAGCTAATTTTCCATTCAAAAAGTCAAATGGCGCTCCTTCCCTTCTGAGCCCTGCCGTGCGCCCAAACAATGGTTTATGACCACATATGAGGTATCTGTGTACTCAGGAGAAATTGCCCAACAAATTTTAGGATCCAATTTATACTGTTGCCCATGTGAAAATGAAAAAACTGAGGCTAAAAGAAAATTTTTGTGAAAAAAAAAGTACTTTCTTTTTTTTACGGATCAATTTGTGAAGCACCTGGGGGTTCAAAGTGCTCACTCTGCATCTAGATAAGTTCCTTGGGGGGTCTAGTTTCCAAAATTGGGTCACTTGTGGGGGAGCTCCAATGTTTAGGCACACAGGGACTCTCCAAATGCGACATGGCAACCGCTAAATATTCCAGCATATTTTCCATTCAAAAAGTCAAATGCGCTCCTTCCCTTCTGAGCCCTGCCGTGCGCCCAAACAGTGGTTTATGACCACATATGAGGTATCTGTGTACTCAGGAGAAATTGCCCAACAAATTTTAGGGTCCATTTTATCCTGTTGCCCATGCAAAAATGAAAAAATTGATGCTAAAAGAAAAATTTTGTTGGAAAAATTAAAATGTCCATTTTTTCCTTCCACGTTGCTTTAGTTCCTGTGAAGCACCTGAAGGGTTAATAATCTTCTTGAATGTAGTTTTGAGTAGCTTGAGGGGTGCAGTTTTTATAATGGTGTCACTTTTGGGTATTTTCTGCCATATAGACCCCTCAAAGTGACTTCAAATGTGAGGTGGTCCCTAAAAAAATGGTTTTGTAAATTTTGCTGTAAAAATGAGAAATCGCTGGTCAACTTTTAACCCTTATAACTTCCTAACAAAAAAAAAATTTTGTTCCCAAAATTGTGCTGATGTAAAGTAGACATGTGGGAAATGTTATTTATTAACTATTTTGTGTCACATAACTCTCTGGTTTAACAGAATAAAAATTCAAAATTTGAAAATTGCGAAATTTTCAAAATTTTGGCCAAAGTTCCATTTTTTTCACAAATAAACACAAAAATTATCGACCTAAATTTACCACTAACATGAAGCCCAATATGTCACGAAAAAACAATCTCAGAATCGCTATGATCCGTTGAAGCGTTCCTGAGTTATTACCTCATAAAGGGACACTGGTCAGAATTGCAAAAAATGGCCAGGTCATTTAGGTCAAAATAGGCTGGGTCATGAAGGGGTTAACTAAATAAGTAAAAAGCAAATATGAATTTAAATAACACATGGTTCTTTGTAATTCTGTTTTTGATCAAAAGATGAAGGGTGAGCTTAATTTGCACCATTTTTTAAAATTTTTTTGGGCCCTTCTATTTGTTTTTGGGGTTTTTTGGTATTGCCCATGTTTTTTTCTCCTATGTTGTCAGAGAGTTTAAAGCCAAGGGAAAAAGGACTGGGCGTTCCTTGTGATGATCCCTGGCCCCTTTTCTTTTGGTAGCGGGGTAGGCTCCCGCTGCCCCCCCCATTTCATCAAAAACTAGAGATAATTATTGGTTTTTCTTTCGGAAAACAATGTAATCCTTTTACAATTATTAGTAGTGATATGTTTTTTTTTTTGAGAGTTCTAAATTGTTTCTTTTGTAAATTAAAAGGCGCTTTTTTAGAAAACCCTCCCCAGAGAGGAAAGAGTGTTTAAATTTAAAAAAGCTAAAAAAATTTTGAGTGGAATCCGGGGAAGAGTTAGGCTGACAGGGTGGATTGCCCCCCAAGTACGGGTCGGAAAATATTGCGGCTTTTAAATCACAAAAAAGGGGGGGTTGGGGAAAAGGAACCAAAAAATTTTTTCTTCGCAGTCCCCCTTTTCTTTTAAAACTGCACATAAATTTTTTTAGAAACCTCAAAGCTAACATTTAATCCCGAATTTGGTTAAAAAGACATTAGATGCAACTATCTCCCCAAAATTCCCCCAAAAAAATTTTTTTCTGTTGGGTAAAACCCCTTTTACCGGGGTGTATTTAAAAAAACCCCCTGAAATTTAATTTGTGGAAAATTATGTGGACATAATTTTTTGGCAAAATTTATTTTTTTGAGCTAGTTTTTTAAAAACCTTTTTCCGAGACGCCCATTGGGGGGGGCCCCAGGAAAGTGGGGTTTTACTTAAAGGCCAAAAGTTTTTCGCCCGGGTCCGGGGTTTTTGTGATCCGTCCAAAAACCGGTCCAGGGTTTATCCGGGTTTTTATCCGGTTTTGGGGAAAACCCTTTTTTCGCCGGGAAAGCGCCGGATCAAATTTTTTTAAAAACGCCCCTTTTTGGGGGCCCCAAAAATGATTGGCTTTCTGGGAATCCTACATACAGTCATGGGGCCAAAAAAATTTTGAGAATGACACAAATTTTTTTTTTTCACATGATCTGCTGCCCCCTTTTTTTTGTAATGTTTTTTTGGGCAGGGGGTGTTTTTTTTCACAGACAGAAATTAATTGGGAAAAATATGGTTTAAAAAAAAGCTTTTTATTTACAGTTTGAATGAGTTAATTTCGCAAGCAATTTTGCGTGTTGAAACCCCTTTTCTCAGGACCTCGGGAAATTTTTCCCTGGCATGCTCTCAATTTAACTTCGGGACCCCAAAACTGGCTGTTAGAGTCCATTCTTCCAAAAATCAAAAGCTTTTATTTTGCAGAAATTTTTAGGTTTTTTTTTTGTCACCCCTTTCTTTATGATTGCCCCCCAATTTTTCAATGGGATTAAGATCTGGGGGGGTTTCCAGGCCATGGCCCCAAAATCTCTATTTTTTTGGTTCCCAAATGACCCTTTTTTGTTTTCCCTTTTTTGGCTTTATGGCAAGGTGCCCCATCAGCTGGAAAAAGGCATTTTTGGGATCCCCAAAAATGCTCTTGGGGGATTTGGGGGGAAAGGTTGCTCTTGGGGACATTCTGGTACCTTTCTTTATTCATGACTGTGTTTTTAGGAAAGGGACTGTGAGAGCCGATTCCCTTGGCTGAAAAGAAACCCCCCATGAAGGGTTTAGGATGTTTTAAACAGTTGGCATAGACAAATGGGGTAGCGCTCCCCTTGTTTCCCCGAATGGGGGCTTTTTTCCTGATGTCCCAAACAATCGAAAAGGGGTTTTCATCAGAGAAAAAACTTTACCCCGGGTCCTCAGAGTCCACTGCCTGTACCTTTTTCCCAGAATATCAGTCGGTCTTGATGTTTTTTCTGGAGAGAAGGGGGCTTCTTTGCTGCCCTCCTTGAGCCAGGCCTTGCTCCCCAAGAGTCTACCCCTCACGTGCATGCAATGCACCCCAAAATCCCTGCTGCCTTTCCCTGGCAAGCCCCTGCACTGCGGGTAAAACCGACCCCGCGTTTAAAAACATTTTTAAGAGAGGGTCCTGGCGCTTCCTGGTCTTTTTTGGGCGCCCTGAAGCCTTTTTGGCAACAAGGGAACCTTTTCCTTGAAGTTCTTGATGATGCGTTGATTTTGATGAGGTGAAATTCTTTCTAGCTGCGATACTTTTCCCCTTTTTGGCCTTTTTTGTGCTTTGAAATGATGATGAAATTTGTTTTTTTTTTAGGGGAAAACCCTTGGTTTTAACAAAAGAGAAAAAATGAGGGCCAAGAACCACCTCCTTTTAAAGTGCCCCAGTGGTTTTTATTCTTACTTTTTTCAGGGACAGATTGATCTCAAGCCTGCCCTCATAAAACACCAACACCTGTTTTAGGGAGCAATCACTGAAAAGGGTTAGTGGCCCTTTTTTAAAGGCGGGGGGCTGAAAATGAGTTAAAAAGGGTGTTTTGGGGGATAAATTTCTTTTTAGCCAAATATTGACTTTGAAAAGTAATTGCTTTTAAAAGCTGATAAATCTTTTTTTAACATTTAGAGTATAGGCAAATTCCCAATTAAAAAAAGTGGCTTTTGACTTTGTAAAAATTAATTTTTGGGTGAATTCTAAAAAATTTTTGGGTTTTCATGACTGTAGCTACTGCCGTTTGGGGCTGACCAAAGGAAAAAATAAAAGGGACGGTTTTTGGGTTTAAAAAATTCCCTGTAAAATCCTTTTCAGCAAAGGGAAGGAAGAGACACACTATTCTTTAGGGGGTAGGGGGGAGCCCAGATAGGATTGACCCTCAGTTTAAAAAAGGGTTTTGCCCGGCCCCCCCAAGCTCGGGCTCCTTTACCCCGCTTTTTCCATTTCGTACAAAAAGCAAAGGGAAAGAGAAAATATCACCAGGGAGCAACAAAACCCCCTTCTTAAAGGAAATTCAGAGAAAAAGACAAAAATACAGGTTTTTTGCATGCAACAGAAAGAAACCACAAGGGTTCCATTTTAATACTCACGGGGCCCTGACCACTGCGATGAGTGGCGATGCGGGGAAAAGGCCTTAGCGCGCCGACCTCACCCCAGAAAATGCTATCAGAGGGGGTCACGGCCGCATCGGGGAAAAACAAAAAAAACCCCCTTTCTGCCTTTGGGAGGGAGCTGTGTCTCTTTTTCCTTCCTTCGCTAAAAAGGGGATTTTACAGGGGTTTTACAAAATCCCTTTCACACAATGGGCAAAAAATTTTTATTACAGTATCCCCAAACAGAAAAAATTAATGGGAAAAAAAAAAAAACAACCCCCAAAAAATTTTGGGAAAAAAAAACCCCCCCCCCTTTTTTAAAAAATTTTAACCCAAAAACCCCCTTTTTTGGGGGGGAAAAGGGGAACCCCAAAAACCCCCCCCCCCCCCAAAAACACTGGCCCCCAAAAAAAAAAAAAAAAAAAAAAACCCCGGGTAAAGAAAAAAGGGGGAAACCCCAAAAAAATTTTTCAGGGGTCCCGGGGGGTGGCCCCCGGGGAGGAGTGGGGCCCCTTTTAAACCCACGAAAAGGGCCCGCCCCTTTGGGGGAACCAATTTGGGAAATTCCCTTTGCGGGAGGGCCCCTGGCCCGGAACCGAGTTTAAAATCCTTGGGGAAATGGAACCCCCGGGCCCTGCCCTCCAAAAAAAAGGTTTTGAAACCCCAAAAACCCCTGCCCCAAGGGGCCCCACTAAAAACCAATGTGTAAACCCCCCCCCCCCTTCCTTTCCGGGCCGGGAAAAAAAAGGGGGGGGGCAAAGGTTCAAAAGGGGGGGGGTTTTTTTTAAAAACCCCCCAAAAACCGATGGGTTAAATCGGGAAAGGGGGGGCGGGGGCCCCAAAAAAACCCTTCTAAAAGGGACCCCAAAAAATTTCCGAAATAAAAAAAGGTGGGAAAAAGGTCAAAAAACCCATTGAAGTGCTCCCAAAAAAGGGTTAACGCCAAAGGGGAAAATTCCCGGGGGGGAATGCGGGACTCCGGAAAAAAAAAAAACTAATCCCACCGGGGTACCCTTGAAAAACCGGGCAGGAAAACCTGTTTGATGCAACTGAAAACCTTTCCACCCCGTTTCCGGGAAAAACCAAAAAAAAGGAAAAAATTGGGCCCCTTTAAGACCCGAAAAACCCCAAAAAGGTTTTGGGAAAAACCCTAAAATTTTTTTAGCAAGGAAAAAGGAGAACCCTATTTTTGTGGGTAGGGGGAACCCTTGGATTAATGTTTAAAAAATTTAGGCCCCCCCCGGGCCCCCTTTTTAAAAAATGTAAATTAAAAAGGAAATCACGCGGGAAAAAATTTAACCCCCCGAAGGATTCAGGAAAAAAACACAATAGACCATTTATGCTGATTAAAAAACATCCACAGTTCCAGGACTACTCACGGGCCCCGACCACTGCGATAGTGGTAATGCGGAAACGACCCGTAGCGCGTGACCTAGCCCAGATAAAACGCATCAAGAAGGGTCACCCGCTCTGTAAATACAACAACACATTCGCCAGGGGAGGGATGTGTCTCTTTTCCCTTTCCCTTTCCCGAAAAAAAGGGTTTTTAAGGTATTTTCTTCCCCAAATCCGCTTTCAGCTGCAGGGGGAGGAAAAAAGCCACGTTTTTCATTACGGGGACCCCAAACAGTTCAAAAATAGGGTGAAAAAAAAACCCAACAAAAGGCAAAAAACCCAACAACCTAACAAAAGAGCAAAGGGGCCAATCAATTAAAACTAGAACTTTAAATACCGCTCCCTGCACCCCCCAAATTTAAAAGGCCCCTCGGGGGAAGCAAAAACGTCCCCTTTTAAAAAAACTTTGTAAATGTGGGGAAAAACGCCAGTCCCCGCTCAAAAAGGGGAGCTCCCCGGCCCCTTAAAAAAAGGGGCCCCACGATGAACCCCAAAACCCCCCTGGGAGTGAGCCGAACCTTTTTGGGGCAAGGTTCGCCTTTAAGTCGGCAATTCCCAAAAATGGCCGACCAACCCCAACGAGTATAGAGCCCTTTGGGGAAAGCTGTTGACCACCCCGGGCCCCTGCAGGAATTACAAACAGAGAATTGACCCCAAAAAAACTTGGAAAAGGGAAAATAGAACTTAAGCCCGCCCAAAAACCCAATTGTGCCCCCCCCTTTTTCCCCTTTGGTTCCCGGGCCAAAAAAAAAGGGGAGGGAACCCAAAATTAGGGGGTTAACTGAAAATGCGACCCCAAACCTTTTGGGTGAAAGCCCCCCGGGTTGTGGAAGCACTATCGATCAGAGCAAAACTCCAGGAAGGAGGCGAGAGGAAAGACCCCCCAAAACTCAGAAACTTTTAAAAAAAGGGGGTTCCCCCAAATAAGAAGCCCAACCCTTCCCCAAAGAAAGGAGAAAGGTAGAAAAAAATCATAGCCTCAAAAGGCACGTTTGAAGGCCCCCCAAGACAAGGTTGAGCCCCCCTTTGGGGGCCGGGGGCCCCTTTTCCCGGGGGCGGAAACTGAGGGTTATCCAAAAAAAAAAAGGAACGCAGTCTTCGGGGGGCGTAGCCCCCGAAAAGTAAGGACGAGTAAAAAAACCTGACCTTTGGGGGGCTCATGGGTTTTGAGCGTTTTTTCCCCGTACCCAAAAATTTGGGGGAACCCAAAAATGGTTTCCCCGATATTTTTAAAAAAATTTTTGTTTTTCCCCCGATACCAAAAATCCAATGAAAAGTTTGGGGGAAACAAAATATCGAAAAAAAAAAAAAAAACCATTCTTTTCCTTTTGTAAACACAAAATTTACACACATAAATAAAAAAATTTATATATTTTAAAAAATTTATTTTTTTTTTTCACACACACACCAATCATTGGACCATATATAAAAATTATAATTTTTAAATTTAAAAAATTATTTATGTTTTTTCCTTCTACTTTAGTAAAATCCCCTTGATTAAATTGGGGGTAAAGTTTTTTTGTGAAAAGAAGAAGCACCCGAAAAAAATGCACTTGGTTTACATAGATTTTAACCATTCTTTTCATGTAGTTGATATTATTGCACAAACAATTAAAAGAGTGGCTGTGGAAAAATTTTTTACATTTTGGGGGTTTAAATTAAAAGGGGGTAAATTCGTTGTAAAAAAAAAAGGACTTTTTTTTTTAAAAGAATTTAACCCTTTTTTAACCCCTTCAGGTGTGAAATTTTGCACCCCTTAACTCAGTAAGTTTGTCAAATAGATATAAAAAAATGAAAAAACTGGTTCTTTATGTAAAACCCCAAAAATAATTTCATGTGGGGGTTTTTCATTTTCAAAAAACCGGGGGGGAATTAGCGGCTATTTACTATTTGAAGTTATGAACTATAAATTTTAAAAAAATATTATATAAAATTTATAAAAATAAAAATTTTTATTTTTTTTTTTTTTTTTTTTTCACAAACCAATTTGGGGGTGTATTATTTTTAAATTTTATAAATTTTTTATATTAAAAAATATTTTTTTATATTATATATTTATATATTTTTATATATTTGTAACCCTTTTCCCGGGGTATTAGCTCAGGGGGGCTGTCTGGGGAAACAGAATGGCCGGAAAAAGTTCAATTTTTACAGCAATTATGGTAAAAAAATGGCGCAACCGTTTTATTAAAGTCCACAGACACAGATAAAAAAAGAAAAACAAAAGGGCCCGGCTTGCCCAGCCACTAAAAATTAAAATTTTTTAAATTTCCCTTTCTTCAGGAACCCAGGGGGCTAAACGTTGTGCCCAAAAAACACATTTGGGTATTTGTTTCCAGTATGGAGTTTCCCCGATAATCCCCCCTTAGGGTTTAAAAGGGGGCCCCCCACGTCCAGACTGGAGAGATCCACTCCTATTCAGTAGTCATTATCCCGGAGGGGTTTTTAGAGCACTCCTGTGTCCGGGGTACCCCAACCCAGACTGAGAGGCTCCCCCCCTCTTCAGTAAACATCGCATGGAGGTTCACAGAGACACTCCTGTTCCGGGTACATCTAACCCAGACTGAACGGCTCCCCCTCTTCAGTAATCATCAGCATGCTTTCTCAAGAGACTGCTTCCTTGTCAGGACACCTCCGTGTCCAGGCTAAAGACAGCTCTAACACTTTTGGAGACTGTTTCTTTGCCGGGACACCTCCCTGTTCCAGCAAAACCCTAGCTCTCTGACGTGTCCAGACACCTATTTCTGGCTTCCTAATTAACAGCGATTGGCTTCAGGTTTAAGCCTGCAAGTTGCAAAGAATGCAAGGTATGACCTCTCTCTACCACCAGGCCCTACAACCACATATTTCCCTTATAGTTAGAAAAGAACCTAGGTAAAAAGTACACCCCCATTCACCACAATCCTCACTGTCTCACATATCCCCCCCCTCTTCGCCAGACCGGAGGGCTGGCATCCGACCGGAGGACTGGTCAACAAACCTAAAGAGACAGTGAACAACAGCTCAATCATAGCCAAAAACAGTTTTCATCTATATTTTTCCATTAAGCAGGTTTCTATACCCTTACACACACACACACTGTGTGAGTCACAGTCAGTAACCAGTCAGCTTGAGGGGAAGGAACATGGACAGTCAAAACATACACACTAAACCATTAAATGGATGCCAGCCAGCGCTGCATTACCCATCCGCCCCCTCTGCATACAACTTTATCCTAGGTATTTAGACCATACCCCTTGGTGGGTTTGTAGGTGACTGACCCGCCCAGCCTCCAATCACCTGAAGCCTCCCAATGTAAAAAGCACAAGTCTCAGCATAATCTGCTGAACCAAAATAAAATCCAGCTTCCATCACAGGGCCACCCACCTCTGCGATACATACCGTCCATCCATCACAGCCTCCATGCATATCCTGAGGGCCATACCCAGTGCCCCCTCGTTCAAATGTGTGGGTCGAACACCTTGCCACCCCCCTTTCTTTCCCGAACTGACCCTCCCCGTTGCGGCCACGAGTCCATCTCCAGTCAAGCTTACTGGTACTCGAGTCTGACTCTCTTCTTTTCGTCCGCCACCGGGTCTCACACTCAGCGTGAGCTAACAAAAGCGTCATCTCTACCCCTCATTTTTTTTAGCCGCTACTGCCAACCCCCAGGGAAGCCTCCGCTCTCCCTTTCTTGGGCTGGAAGTATCGCTCTCTTTGTTCCAAACTGTAAAACATCCTAATGGCATCTTCTGTCTGGCTGTAAGGTCAGCATCACCTTCTTCTCAGGACTCTCAACTCTTCTCTACCATGCCTTCCCATTTGCACTGGTTGCTTTATTGTCATCAATGATTCATTATCACCCCACTATCCCTGTCTGACCCCTTTTTCTCAGCCACATCGGCTCAACCGTCAGGGTCATACAATTTATTCTCATTCTATCCTGCTCACTGTCAGGGTTAAACAACTCATTCCCATTCACAAACTTGATCTGGAACCTTAGTTAACATGTTACCTCAACATTAACTTCACCATCTGGCCCTCAAGTATGTGACTAGTGACAACCCCAGCCATACCTCCATATAGCTCAGGTACCAGGAGCTGACTCCGCCCCTCCCTGGGCTTCATGTCCCTAAACAATAGGTTATTGTTCATGGCTGCATGAGGAAACCTCTCCTCAAGCAGCTCCTGGGAACCTCATTCAGAACAATTACTTTTCCTGTGCCGTTTTAAGAGGGGGTCTCGCACCGGCTCTCCCCAAAATGTCACAGGACACAGGCAGGTCAGGACACTCGGTTCCCAAAACCACCATCCTCGTCTCCCAACATCACCTGCAAAGAAAATTTCATCTTTATCACGGGCATCATCAGTATCATCACTATTATGATTAGCATCATCACATATTTACACAAGATAAACGCCCACTAACATTGTGTTCCGCCCCTCGGACTGCGTACCTCAGTAGGGGCTCATCACACTGTCCAACAGAATCACCCTTTCCCCCCGAGATCCTTAGACCGGGAAAGTCATTACACAACACAACGGGGTGGGACCAGGTTCTTCACTAAACCCCTACTTCACATGAAACCTCCCCGAGTTTAGGGGCCAAGTCCACGGCAGTCTCTGGGTAGACTTTGGTGTCTCCATGGATGCACACCATACTCAAGTGTTTATCAGGGATGAAGTCCCTATCAACAGGCTGTCACATACGGAAGTCACTGGGCTCTCTGAGCCAAGAGGGCCTGCGCTGAGCAACCATTTGTAAACCACCGGGACACCTGTGGTCCAGTCTCTTCGTTGCGGTGGTCACCACACAGGTTCTGCGCGAGAGAGAGGGGTCTGCCAACATCACGGCACATAGGGTCCCCCCTAGTGGACAGTTGGCTGCAATTTCACGACATCCCAAACTGTCCATCACATCTTTTCCCCCACTGTCCCCTCGGGCCTGAACCCGCTTATCAGCATACCCCATGTCCCCAACAGCTGGAACGCTCTTACCGGAAATTCGACGTCCGGGAATCTGAAGTGACGTCCCTCAGACGGCTGTACCTCCCGGGGAACATGCTCGGGTGTAGCGGTTCACTTTCCACCTTTTCAACTCCATAATCGGCCGCTGACTTCAGACTCCCAACTGTATCTCCCGTCATGAACTCCCCTGGCATGGGCTGTCACCTAACACCCAGCCGGGGACGAATCTCTGCCTTCAACTTGGCATAGTCCCTTTGCTGTCCTGTTTGCTCAGGTCAGCATAGGCCCCCCTGGGCACTCCAATCAATAGGGTGCGACCATCATGGCCCACTCAATAGGGCAGATTCTCCTTCTCTGCCAGTCTCTCAAACCTATGAATAACCTCCACATCATCACGAGGTGTCATCTTTTCCCCGGGACCGTCTTACCGCCTTCTTTTTCATCGGGCAAGTCGGTGCCTTCACAACATTACTCTGAACGCGGTGCGGAGAGCTGCAATCTGCTCCAACAACCGGTTATTCTCCTGCTGCTGCTGCAGGAAATTTCTGCCGGGCCCTGCATGCGCGCTGGTGCTGCAGGCGCTGTTTCTCCATACCCCTGGGGGCCCGTCCAGGTACTCAACGAACCCCTCCATACTGCCGGGCTCATCTGTCTCAATCACAGCATTTATGTTGCCAAAACTTGCGCCATTTGTTCAAACAGCGCCTCCATGCTGTCATCCTCTCTGTCTTACAACGGTAGTCTTACTCAAGAAAATACACACACTCACAGTCTTTTCCATAAAAAATTTAGCTCTGCTGGGGCGACACTTTTTTTTTTTTTTTTCCTTGCAAAGTCTATTAGGGCTACTGTCTCTTTAAGACTGCTCCACAAAAATTTTCTTTTGCTGCTGCACATTCCACAGTCTTTTCACAAAAAATTTTAGCTTTTCTGTGCATACATTTTCTCTCTGAGACACTCCTGTGGCCGGGGGTACCTCTAACCCAGACTGAGACGGCTCCCCTCCTCTTCAGTAATCATCAGCATGGGGTTCACAGAGACACTCCTGTGTCCGGGGTACATCTAACCCAGACTGAGACGCTCTCCTCCTCTTCAGTAATCATCAGCATGCATTCTCACAGAGACTGCTTCCATGTGCCAGGACACCTCTCTGTGTCCAGGCTAAAGACAGCTCTAACACTCTTGGAGACTGTTTCTTGTGCCAGGACACCTCCCTGTGTCCAGGCTAAACTAGCTCTCTGACTGTGTCCGCAGACACCTATTTCTGGCTTCCTAATTAACAGCTGATTGGCTTCAGGTTTAAGCTGCAAGTGTGCAATGAATGCAAGGTGTAGTGACCTCTCTCTACCACCAGGTCTACAAAGCCACATATTTCCCTTATAGTTAGCAAAGAACCTAGGTGAAATGTACACCCCATTCACCACATATCCTCACTGTCTCGCAATATATATATATATATATATATATATATATATATATATATATATATATATATATATATATATATGAGGTGTAAAATTGCTGAAAAAAAATGCGTGGGCTCCCGCCCTATTTTCGCAACCAGACAGACATGCCCCCCCCCCCGGCTACTAACATCTGCCCCCAGACACCCCAGAAAGGGCAAATCTCTAATTAGATTTGCCCTTTCTGGCACTTTGCCCGTCTATTCCCATTGCCCTGTAGCAGTGGTGAATGGGTTAATAAGGGGTTAAAATGACCTTGCAATTGAAAGGTCACTTTAAGCCAGGTTAATAATTGAGAGCTGTCAATTAGACAACTATCAATTATTAATCCTATTGTATGAAAGAAAAATCAAACACACACACTTTAATAAAAAAGAAGTTTAATGAAATAATCACACAGTTTTTGACCATATTTTATTTACCTGCTAAAACCATTTCCTGTAATAAAAATAAAATAATAAAGCAAAATTATTCTTACCAATCCGATGCACAGTCAGGTCCCACGGTGTAATCCTTCAGAAAGGGTTAATGTTTACTGCAGGGACCGCAGCTAATGCTGCAGCCTCACAGTAAACCCCCAAATGAATGAGCTCCTCTCCTGGCTGACAGGAGAGGAAGTGGAAAGCTTAATTGATTGCTTTCCACTTTCACTTCAGGTCAGCCAGGGACACCATCAGTGACGTCAGAGGGAACTGATTAACAAAAATAGGGGTTCCCTTCGAAAAAAAAATGGCGTGGGGTCCCCCCTATTTTTGTTAACCAGCCAGATGAAGCAGACCGCTGCGGCCTGGATTTTCAGGCTGTTAAGGAGCCAAGATCCATGGACCTTGCCAGCCTGATAATACCAGGCCACAGCAGTCTGCATATCTTGGCTGATTAACAAAAATAGGGGATCCCCTCGAAAAAAATTGGCGTGGGGTCCCCCCTATTTTTGTTAACCAGCCAGATGAAGCAGACCGCTGAGGCCTGGTTTTTCAGGCTGGTATGGATCCAATATCCATGGACCTTGCAAGCCTGATAATACCAGGCCACAGCAGTCTGCTTAGCTTGGCTGGTTAACAAAAATAGGGGATCCCCTCGAAAAAAAAACGGCGTAGGGGTCCCCCTATTTTTGTTAACCAGCCAAGTAAAATGCAGACTGCTGCGGCCTGGTATTAAAAGACTGTCAAGGCCCATGGATTTTGGCCCTCAACAGCCTGATAATACCAGGCTACAGCAGCCCCACATTTGGCGCATCAAAAGATGTGCCAATTGTGGCACTTTACCCGGCTCTTCCCACTTGCCCTGTAGCGGTGGCAAGCGGGGTAATAAGGGGTTAATGTCACCGTTGATTGCACGGTGACAATAAGCCCGGTTAATAATGGAGAGGCGTCAATAAGACACCGATCCATTATTAATCCCAAAGTTTTTAAATGTGTAAAAAAAAGACACAGCAAGAAAAAAGTCTTTTAATGAAATAAAAGAGACAACACAGTTTTCATTTTTTTTTATTACTCTCTCATTCCTGCGACGCCATCGATCTCCTGTAAAAAAATAAAAAAAACAAACCAACAGTATACCACCTGTCCGACGCAGTCCATAGTAACGACTGTCCCACGACGATCCAGCTCTGCTACATCGGAATGACAGGCAGAGCCTGACATCCCGGCGCAGCACAGCTGCTTACCAGCTTCCCCGGCGGTGACGTCATCGGACTGCTTTACGGCCGAGATTACCCAGCAGTCACTGCAGTTATCGCGAGAAACTGCATGTGACCGCCGGGGAGAAGAGGATGGCGGCCATTAAGCAGTCCGGGATGTGACCGCCGGAGATCTTCTGCCGGGTAAGTGCCGCTGACTCCTGACAGACCCGACCGACGGACACTGACAGTGACAGTGACAATTCCGATTCCGGTATCCGATATGACGAAAATATCGGTACTCGGAATCGGAATTCCGATACAGCCAATATCGGCCGATACCCGATATTTGCAGTATCGGAATGCTACAACCCTAGTGCTCACTGCCAAACCTTTGTCCAGCCCATACTGTAGACAAATTGGGAATGGAAAAAACCCTCGGGTTCCTTGAAGAACCCGAACACCACGAAAAGACTTCCCAAGTCTTGTGATAAATCCTAGTAGTAGCCGAACTACTGGCAGCTCGCAGAGTGGCAATGATTTTGATGAAAAACCTCTAAGGTCAATATTTCGGTCTCAAGAGCCACGCCGTCAAACGCAGAGACTTCAAGTCTGGATGACGACCGGGTCCCTGGGTTAACAGGTCCGGGCGAAAAGGAAGTGGGAATGGCGGCGCCGCCAAAAGCGACACTAGTGTCGAGAACCACGTCCTCCTTGGCCAATCTGGGGCTATCAAAATAGCCGGAATTCTCTCCAGTCTGATCCGACTCCGCACCAGAGGGAGTAAGGATATCGGCGGAAACACATAGACTAGCTCAAATGGTCCCACGGATCCACCAGAGTGTCTACCGCCACAGCCTTCGGGTCCTTGTACCTGGACAAGAAGGTCGGTAGTTTGGTATTGAACCTGGACGCCATCAAGTCCACTTGGTGAGTTCCCCAACGGGAGCACAGCAGTGCAAAAATCTTCGGATGAAGACTCCATTCTCCGGGATCCATCTTCTCGCGACTGAGGAAGTCCGCCGTGGTATTCTGGACTCCTGGAATGTGAATCACAGAGATGGCTGGAACCCTGGTCTCGGCCCATATCAGGATCCGAGACACCTCCATCAAGAGCCTGGAACTCCTCGTCCCGCCTTGGTGGTTGACATACGCGACCGCCGTCGCGTTGTCTGTTTGCACTCGGACTGACAGACCGCTCAAAGAGACCGTCCAGTGTTGGAAGCAAAGAAAAAATTGCCCTCAATTCCAGGATGTTGATCGGTAGAACCGACTCTTCCGATGACCATACTCCCTGGATCCAAAGATCGTTCCAGACACCCCCCCCCCCAGCCCGTCAGGCTGGCATTGGGGGTTATGACCGACCACTTCGGAGGGAGGAAAGACTTTCCCAGGGATAACGCTCCTGGACGTAACCACCATCCTAGGGATTCTCGCACCCTGTGAGAGATGGTGATGCTGCAATCCAGTGAAACTTGCGATCGATCCCACGACTCAGAATGAGCTTTTGGAGAGCTCTGGAATGAAATTGGGCAAACGGAAGTGCCTCCATGGTCAAACCCAGAAGGCGCATACCTTCCGAAGGGACATTGCTGTCGCAGACTTCATAATCTGTACATGTCGGAAAAGACATGCCTGCTTGTCTGGAGGTAGGGACACCACCGCCCGTACCGTGTCGAAATGCATCCCCAAAAACAGGATTGACTGCGACAATTCCAGAGACGACTTCCCCCAATTGACCAGTCACCTGAAAACCTCCAGGAGCTGAAGGGATAGATTGCGCTGCCTCCTCCTTTGAGGACGCCACAATCGAAAGGTCGTCTAGGTAGGGACGAATCGTAAGTATTGCCATGAGATTTAGGCGCCAGAATCGTTGTAAAAATTCTGGGCGTTAAGGCCAAGCCGAATGGCCGAGCCACAACCTGGTAATGGTTGATCTATGGCAAAAACGAAGGAAGCGCTGGTGAGCTCTTCCGACGGGAACATGCAAATAAGCGTCGCGAATGTAGATTGACCAAAAAGTCGTTCTGCGACAGGGCTGCCATAACGGAGCGAAGCGACTCCATGCGGAATTTTCGGGTGTGGACAAGCCGATTCAATCTTTCCAGAATAGGGCGAAACTTGTCCTCCTTTTTTGGGGACTACCAAGAGGTTGAAAAAAAATCCTCTTCCCCGGTCCTCTGCGGAACCGGTATCACCACACCCTTCTGCAGAAGGGAATCGACCTCTCGCAGTAGAGAGGTAAATAGTTCGGCTCTGACGGAATGCGAGATTGGCAAAAAAACTGTCCGGGGGTCGAGAAAGAAACTCTATGAAGTAGCCTGCCAACACAACCTGTGTCACCCAGGCGTCCGACACACGGGAAACCCAAGTCGGTTTGAATTGGAGTAAACGACCCCCCCACTCGAGAGCGCTCGAGTGAGATTCAGATGTTCAGTCCGCCTTAGCGGATTTTTTGCCAGCTTCTGTCTTAACAGAAGTTCTGTTTCCAGGGTATGCGGAATTTCTGAGAATTCCCCTTTTTTTTTTAAAAAAAAAAAAAAAAAGAGAGAGACGACCCAAACACCCAGAGGGATGGCCGGATCATCCCTTGGACCGAAAGGACCGCCGATAACTATCGGCACTAGTCCTGCCAGACGCAGAAGTCACAGCTCTGCGCTGCGGTAAAGCGTTTCTTTTGCCTTTGCCTTGGCAATCAGCTCCGTGAGGTCAGATTCAAATAGCTGACCACTTTGTAAGCTAAAGATAGCAAACCCTGCTTGGAAAACCGCGTTCCACCGTCCAAGTCACAGTGCTCTTCTGACTATGACTGCCGAGGATTGCGCCCTGGATAGCAGTGACGCATTATCCTTCAACTTGAAAAGCCCATCTACCTCGATAGAGGAGATCCATCTTGCCACGCCGTCCTTAGATGGTCCAACCGGCTCAGGGGAACTTAACAAGTACACCTAGATTCTTAATACCGAATCCATGATCCACGGCCTCGCAGATGGATTGTTGCCATCTCCGTTTTTCTGTCCAGCGTGTCCTGCAGACTCGCCTTCCCTTTACCAGGAAGATTTGCTAAGCTGGGATAAAGGGACATTCACTTCAGGAGAAGGAGTCCAATTAACAAACAACTCCGTAGAAAAACGGATACAGTTTGTAAAGCCGTCGCGACCCATGCGACTCCTGAAATATCCGGGCCGACTTACCAGGACGTCTAGTTACCTCCTCCGGTAACTAACGCCCTCATTTCCAATAGAAATTTTAGCACGGACCATGAGAGAGGCAGAGTGTCCCTGCCGATCCTCCTTGTCCGAATCGGACTTCTTCGCTAAGCGAGAAGGAAGGCACCGATTTGTGTCGCTTCCTTGAGAGGATCTAGCTGACACTCCATAACCTAAAAGGTCAGACAGGCCATCAACAGAAACTAGTGAAGGCCTCCATTTTGACACCACTGGAACCGCCGACCGCCGCGCATGAGTCGAGGTCTGCGTGTCAGATACGCGAGGCTGATCCGTAGTGAATCTGGGAGACGGTCTCTGACATGCCCTTGCACAGTATATGGCAGTTTAAACCTGTCAGTAACCAGAACAGTGTTTCTTAAAGAAAAAACAAACGCTGAAGGGTTAAAGCTCTAAAAGAGAGAGCTACCCCAGCCGTCCCCATTAAGAGTTAACCGCCTAAGAAGGGGTTAAAGTAGCAGACTCCCCACAACCTTGATAATTAAAAGGGTGTGCGAATCTCAAGCACCTCTTATAAGGTCGCAGCTGCAGGACAGCTATGCCAAACTATACAGAAAAACGTTCCACAAGATCGCTAAAAAATTGCGCTGTTTTGTATAACGCAATGACCGCCAAAGTTGTCAAGGAGATCGCTTAATCGCTTATGCGATGCTAATGAGATCGCCCAGATTGGCAGTTACTAGCGACATTAAAAATAATCACACAAACGATGGCATTAGTATGCGTCGTTATCAGAATCGTTAGCGGGAACATATAGTGGCAGTATTGATGTCGCAGACTCCCCACAACCTCTTTATTAATATTGAAAGAGTGTGCGAGCCCCTTATGCGATAACAGCCGCAGGACAGCTCAATCTGTCACTCAGTAGTGCCCCAGACGGCGCCCGCGCTGTGGAGGTGAAGGGGGTTAAGCTTCTGCCCGCGGGCTAGAAGCGACTCACCCAGCTGGTCACGGTTCTTGCCGGGAGGGGAGGGGAACGATCCTGGGAGCTTTCAGCCTGCATGATCAGCAATGGCCGCCGCGCTCTGCCTCCGTGTGCTCCATGTAGAGGAGCCGGAAATGGAGGCTGCAGTAAAGCGCGCGCGCTCAGAGCGGCGCGAAATTCAAAAATAAAAAAGCGCGCACTCCTCTCCCTTCCCCTGTCCTGCAGGCATTATTTTTCAACCTGCGGACATCAATCACCGGCATGTATATGTACAGTGGCTGCCGCAGCAGTCGCTGAATCACTCCCACACACTTTAATAAAAATGTGGAGTACTCACCAGCCGAAGCGCCACAGGGACCCCCAGGGGTTTCTGGCGCTATGCCCATGCTTCCCCCCCGGGCGGGGAACGCAGTGACCCCAGATGCGTGGTTTGCGTCCCCGCCAGGGAAGCCATACTCATCCCCCAGTGCCGGCAGGTTCTGCAGGGACCACCATCAGGGTAATACAGATCGCCAAGGGAAAGGTTGAGGTCCAGCAGCGCTGAGACCTCTAGACCACTTCTGGTGATCCAAGTCTCTTGTCCGAGTAAAATAATAAAGTCTTCTGAGGAGCTGCTTCCAGCAGCGACCATCCTCTGGGACCTCAAATTTTAGACTGAAAAAAGCTGAGTGAGGAGCCCGTGCTGGAGGGGCTGGTCAACACTCTTTTTAATCTGAGGTAGTCAATCCTATCTGGGCTCCACCTACCCATCAGTAATGAATACTGTGGCTCTCTTCCTTCCTCTGCAGCTTGAAAGAAAGGCTTCCCAAGTCTTGTGAAAATTCTTAGTAGCCGAACCTCTGGCAGCTCGCAGAGTGGCAATGACTTCGGCTGAAAAACCTCTACGGGTCAATATTTCGGTCTCAAGAGCCACGCCGTCAAACGCAGAGACTTCAAGTCCGGATGACGAACGGGCCCCTGGGTTAACAGGTCCGGGCGAAGAGGAAGTGGGAATGGAGGTGCCGCCAAAAGCGACACCAGTGTCGAGAACCACGTCCTCCTTGGCCAATCTGGGGCTATCAACATAGCCGGGATTCTCTCCAGTCTGATCCGACGCAGCACCAGAGGAAGTAAAGATATCGGCGGAAACACAGATTAGCTCGAATTGGTCCCACGGAGCCACCAGAGCATCCACCGCCACAGCCTTCGGGTCCTTGTACCTGGACATGAAGGTCGGTAACTTGGCATTGAACCTGGATGCCATCAAATCCACTTGGGGAGTTCCCCAACGGGAGCACAGCAGTGCAAAAATCTCCGGATGAAGACTCCATTCTCCGGGATCCATCTTCTCGCGACTGAGGAAGTCCGCCGTGATATTCTGAACCCCTGGAATGTGGATCGCAGAGATGACTGGCACTCTGGTCTCGGCCCAAATCAGGATCCGAGACACCTCCACCATGAGCCTGGAACTCCTCGTCCCGCTTTGGTGGTTGATATACGCGACCGCCGTCGCGTTGTCTGTCTGCACTCGGACTGGCAGACCGCTCAAAGGGACCGTCTAGTGTTGGAGGCAAAGGAAAATTGCCCTCAATTCCAGGATGTTGATCGGTAGAACAAACTCTTCCGATGACCATACTCCTTGAATCCAGAGATCGTTCCAGACACCCCCCCAGCCCGTCAGGCTGGCATCGGTGGTTATGACCGACCACCTTGGAGGGAGGAAAGACTTCCCCAGGGATAACGCTCCTGGACGTAACCACCATCCTAGAGATTCTCGCACCGGCGAGAGATGATGACACTGCAATCCAGCGAAGCCTGCGATCGATCCCAACGACTCAGAATGAGCCTTTGGAGTGCCCTGGAATGAAACTGGGCAAACGGAAGTGCCTCCATGGACGCCACCATCAACCCCAGAAGGCGCATACACTTCCGAAGGGACATTGCTGTCGAAGACTTCATAATCTGTACATGTCGAAGGAGACATGCCCGCTTGTCTGGAGGTAGGGACACCACTGCCCGTACCGTGTCGAAATGCATCCCCAAAAACAGGATTGACTGCGACGGTTCCAGAGACGACTTCTCCCAATTGACCAGCCACCCGAAGTCCTCCAGGAGCTGAAGGGATAGATTGCGAGCCGTCACCGCCTCCTCCTTTGAGGACGCCACAATCAAAAGGTCGTGCAGGTAGGGAAGAATCGTAACCCCCTGTCTTCGAAGAATTGCCATGAGAGGCGCCAGAATTTTTGTAAAAACTCTGGGCGCTGAGGCCAAGCCGAATGGCAGAGCCACAAACTGGTAATGGTCCTGACCTATGGCAAAACGAAGGAAGCGCTGGTGAGCCCTTCTGACAGGAACATGCAAATAAGCGTCGCGAATGTCGATTGACACCAAAAGGTCGTTCTGCGACAGGGCTGCCAAAACGGAGCGAAGCGACTCCATGCGGAATTTTTGGGTGTGGACATGCCGATTTAATCTTTTGAGATTCCAGAATAGGGCGAAATTTGTCCTCCTTTTTGGGGACCACAAAAAGATTGGAATAAAATCCTCTTCCCCCGGTCCTCTGACGGAACCGGTATTACCACACCCTTCTGCAGAAGGAATTCGACCTCTCGCAGCAGAGCGGCAAATAGCTCGGGCTCTGACGGATGCGAGACTGGCAAAAACTGTCCGGGGTCGAGAAGAAAACTCTATGAAATAGCCTGCCGACACGACCCGCGTTACCCAGGTGTCCGGAACGCGGGAAAACCAAGTCGCTTCGAAATGGAGCAGGCGACCCCCCACTCGAGAGCCCTCGAGTGAGGCCCTGGCGTCAGTCCGCCTTAGCGGGCTTTTTGTCAGCTTCCCGCTTGTCTTGACGGAAACTTTGTTTCCAGGGAGTGCGGGATTTCTGAGAGGAATTTTTTCTCGAAAAAGAGGGACGACCCGATCCCCAAAAGGACTGACCGAATCGTCCCCTGGACCGAAAGGACCGACGACCACTACCGGCACTAGGCCTGCCAGACGCAGAAGCCATAGCCCTTCGCTGCGGTAAAGCCACTTCTTTTGACTTTGCCTTGGCAATCAGCTCTGTGAGGTCAGATCCAAATAGCTGACCACCCTTGTAGGCTAAACACAGCAAACCTTGCTTGGAAACCGCGTCCCCGGTCCACTGTCTAAGCCACAGTGCTCTTCTGACTGTGACCGCCGAGGATTGCGCCCTGGACATCAGTGACGCAGTTGCATCATAGCCATATCGGGCTGCAGTCTCCAACAATTCGAGAAGCCCATCTACCTCGGATAACGGAGATCTATTTTGCAACGCCGTCCGTATACGGACCAACCAGCTCAGGGAAGCTTTACAAGCACACATGGATCTTAGCACCGCTCTGAATCCATGACCCGCGGCCTCGAAGGTGGATTTCGCCGCCATCTCCGTTTTTCTGTCCAGCGGGTCTTGCAGACTCGCCTTCCCTTTAACAGGGAATAATGAGGATTTACTAAGCTGGGATAAAGGAACATCCACTTCAGGAGAAGGAATCCAATTATCAATCAACTCCGTAGAACACGGATATAGTTCAAAAGAACCGTGTCCCTTGAAAACATTTATCTGGACACAGGCGTTCCTTCTCCACTGTCCCATTAAGCTCGTCCAGAGATGGTAATGCCGATCGCGACTATGCGCCTCCTGATACATTCGGGCCGACTTACCAGGACGACTAGTTACCTCCTCCGGTAACTGTAACGCCTCCCTCATGGCCTCTATAAAAGCCTCTGTTCGGCCCAAAAAAGAGGCAGAATGCCCCTGCCGATCCTCCTTATCCGAATCGGATAACTCCCCATCTGAGTCTGAAGGGAACCCTGTCCGCATTCCATATCAGAGACCTCTGATTCGCTACGCGGGTAGGATGGTACCGGCCTGTGTCGCTTCCTGTCATGAGAGGTTCTAGCTGACACCCAATGACCTAAAAGGTCAGACAGACCATCAATAGAACGAGCGAGGGCATCCATTTTGGCATCACTGCAACCTCCGACCGCTGCGCTGGACGCCGTCGAGGTCTGCGTATCAGATACGCGCAACTGATCCTGTAGCGGATCTGGAAGACGTCCGTACCTTCTTCCGACATGCCCTCACACAGTATATGGCAGGACAAAACCTGTCAGTAACCAGAAAAAAGTGTGGTTTCTTAAGTGGACGAAACAAGCACGCTGAAGGGTTAAAGCTCTTAAAGGAGAGAGCTACCCCTGCTGTCCAATTTAAAATATCAGCAGAATATGTCAGCAGTATAATTAACCCTTTATGTTCTGATCCAAGCTGGAATAGAACCTACGACGGGTAGTTGCTGGATTCTTGCGCTGAAAGGGTTAACCATCTAATAGGTTAATGTCGCAGACTCCCCACAACCTCTTTAATGAAAAGGATGTGCGAGCCCCCTTATAAGATAAAAGCTGCAGGACAGCGCAGTCTGCCACCCATTAGTGCTTCAGAAAGGCGCCCGCGCTGTGGGGTGAGGGGGTTAAGCTTCTGCCCCGACGGGCAGAAGCGACTCACCCAGCTGGTCGCAGTGTAGCGTCTTGCCGGGAGGGGAGGAGAGTGAAAGGCCCGAGGAAGCTTTCAGCCTGCTTCAGTAATGGCCGCCGCGCTGTGCCTCCGATGCGCTCCATGAGAGAAGCCGGAAATGGAGACAGCAGTAAAGCGCGCGCTCAGAGCGCCGCAAAAATTCAAATAAAAGGCGTGCAACTCCTCTCTCCCTAGTCACCACATGTATACATGTAACAGAGGCTGCCGCAGCAGCCGCTGAAGCACTCACAAACATTATTAAAAATGTGGAGTACTCACCAGCTGAGCGCCACAGGGACCCCCAGGGGTTTGTGGCGCTGTGCCCATCGCTTCCCCCCAGGGCGGGGAACGCAGTGACCCCAGATGCGCGGTTTGCGTCCCCGCCAGGGAAGCCATCCTCATCCCCCAGGGCCGGCAGGGTTCTGCAGGGACCACCATACAGGGTAATACAGATCCGCCAAGGGAGAGGTGGGGGTCCAGCAGCGCTGAGACCCCTGAGACCTCAAGACCACTTCTGGTGATCCAAGTCTCTTGTCCGATGAAAATAAAAAATTCTTCTGAGGAGCTGCTTCCAGCAGCGACTATCCTCTGAGACCTCAAATTTTAGACTGGAGAAGCTGGAGTAGGAGGAGCCCGAGCTGGAGGAGCCGGTCAACACTCTTTTTAATCTGAGGTGTCAATCCTATCTGGGCTCCGCCTACCCACTAGTAATGACTAGTGTGTCTCTCTTCCTTCCATCTGCTGCTGAAAAAAGGTTAGCTCCTCCGCCATAGACACCCTGCCACTGACCGCAGGCGAACCCAGTTTGGTGCAAAAAGCAGTAGGAGAATGAAAAGTAAATCAGTGTTAACATAGATACAACATATCCAAAATTAAACCCACCGATTAAAAAAAAATAAAAATAAATGAATAATAAGAGTCAAATCAAACAAAGGAGCCATCTGGCTAATATGGTGGGTGCTGTGTCCCCCAATGATCGTCTCGGAGAAAAGGATTTTACGGTGAGTAACACAAAAATCCGTATTTCTCCTTCATCTCATTGGGGACACAGGACTGTGGGATGTCTCAAAGAAGTCCCTTGGGTGGGAAACTGACTCCACAGTACAAGTCATAACCGGGCATTGCCTATAGGTGCGCTACTGCTGCCTGAAGAATCCTTCTGCCCAGACCTGCCGAAGCCTGAGTATGGATATTTTAGGGTACGTCTCCACGTTCCGTATAGCAGGCGTTTTGAACGGAGCTGAAGGTCAGCTCCGCCAAAAGCCCCGCCATCTTCTGAACGCGCAGTGAATCCGATGTGCTCATTGAACACATCCGGAATCAGCGCAGTGCTGCATAGGCCTGGGTTATTTACCTTGCGGCAACGGAGCGTCGCCGCAAGGTAAAAGGACATGCTGCGATCTGAAAAGACGCGCCGCATGTCCGTTTACGCAGGTCTACCGCCTGCGTGTTTTAACACATAGTGGAGACGGGATTTCATGAAATCCCCTCCACTATGCTGTAACATCTGGGCGCTGCGTGTTTGACGCTGCAGCTGTACACAGCGTCAAACACGCAGCGCTTCCTTACCGTGGAAACATACCCTTAATGTTTAGAAAAAGCATGCAGACTGGACCAGGTTGCTGCCTTACAAACCTGTTCTGCCGAAGCCTCATATCGAAGAGCCCAGAAGGCGCCCACTGCTCGAGTGGAGTGAGCCCTGATCCCTGCCGGAACGCCTGCGCCTCTGATGCGGTAGGCCTCCTGAATAGTCAACCGTATCCACCTGGCCAAGGTTGATCTTGAGGCAGCGAGTCCCTTCCTGCGACCCTCAGGGAGGACGAACAGCGTGTCAGTCTGCCGAAAGGATGCCATCCGAGACACATACCTCCTGAGTGCTCTCACCAGATCCAGAGTATGGAGGGCTTTCTCCACCCGGTGCGTCGACACTGGGCAAAACGAGGGCAAGACAATGTCCTCATTAATGTGGAACGAAGAAACGATCTTTGGTAAAAAAAATGGCGATGTTGGCCTGAGCACTACCTTATCATGATGGAAAAGTAAATACGGAGCTCGGAAGGATAGAGCCGCCAGCTCAGAGACCCGTCTCTCCTGAAGAGGCTCAAATGGAGACTTCTGCAGGACTCCCAGAACCAGGTTGAGATCCCAAACGTCTAGGGGTGGTACCACATGGGCAACCCCCTGAATGAAGGTCTTTACCTGTAGATTGGTGGCGATCCTGCGCTGAAAAAGAACAGACAAGGCTGATATCTGTCTTTTAAGTGTACTTGGCGCTAGACCTGAATCAAGGCCGGCCTGGAAAATGCCAGGATGTTGGGAATCGAAAACTGAAGCGGGGAATGACCGCGCTCTCTGCACCATGTAAAAAAGACCTTCCGAGTCATATCAAACAAATTTTACCACTACAAACTGCAGCCCTCAACGTGTTCAAAACCACATTCAAGAAGTTTAATAATAGAGATGAGCGAACGTCTAAAGAAAACGTTCGCAAACAAACGTTGCACATTCGAATTCGTGTTTGCTTTCACAAGCATTTTTACTCAAAGTTTGCAAAATTTGGTCACTGTTCGGTAAATCATCGCGTTTACACTAATGCATTTGTTATTACTTTGGCTAGGATAGTGGTGCTGTATGATGAGGGGGGAGGGAGGACAGGGGGACGTATTTGATGAGGGGAGTGGGTATTTAGAGGTTAGAAGAGCGTGTGGAGAAGTTACAAGAGCAACGCATGCTTTTTTTCCTGTAACTTTATGTGTGTTGATTTCAGCAACCAATAAGGGCGCAGAAACCATACACAACATCATGATGCAAGGTCTTCTATGATTGGCTGCCGAAGTCAGATGTCCCTGGCTGTATAAAAAGCAGACATTTCGTTTTGCTTCCACCATTGTCTCCATGTCACAGTGCAGAGAAGTTGCTCCTGCGCTAGAGTTGCTGAAAGTGACCGTGGCAGTTAAATATTTTCCGGCGTATAAGACGACTTATCCAGTCAAAATATAAAATCTTCTTAAAAGTGGGGGGGTCTTCTTATACGCCAAGTGTCGTCTTTTAGGGTGGTGCGGAGGAGTTGTCAAAATGACAAGGTGAGGGGGGCGTCCCACAGTGAAGGTGTATATGAAGTACCATTACCTCCTTGCGTGCTCTGTGCGGCTGTCTGTGCTTGGAGGGGCGGCGGCTCTTGATCAGCATTGGGGGCTCGGCCGGCGGCTCCTTATGCAGCGTGGGGGTCTTCGTCGGCATTTCCTCAGAGCCCGGAGGCCACCGCAGCTCCATTGCTGCGATGCGGTGGCCTCCGGCAAAATGGCAGCTGGTGAGCGGCGCATGCTCAGATACAAATCTCGACAATGAGATCTCGTCTCGAGATCTCGTCTGCCGAGATCTAGGAACGAGATCTGAATCTGAGCACCTGCAGCCATTTTGCAGGAGGCCACCGTATCGCAGCAATGGAGCTGCGGTGGCCTCCGGGCTCTGAGGAAATGCCGGCGGAGAGCCCCACGCTGCATAAGGAGCCGCCAGCCGAGCCCCCAATGCTGATCAAGAGCCGCCACCGTCCCCTCCTCCAAGCACAGACAGCCGCATAGAGCACCGCAAGGAGGTAATCGTACTTTATATACACCTTCCCTGTGGGACGCCCCCTCACTCGTCATTGGGACCACTCCTCCATACCGCCCTATAAGACGATACCCGGCGTATAAGACAACCCCCGACTATCCAGAGGATTTTTGGGGTTAAAAAGTTGTCTTATACGCCGGAAAATACGGTAGATAGGATCCTGTCCAGTGAGACAACTGGAAGAATACATACAACATAAGTGGTAAAAAGCGAAGAGGAATAGGCCTGATGTTTGACGTGTACATGGGGGAGGTGTTAATGAAAGGTTAACGGAACAAACACGTCTCGTCTTATCCAAAGACCACTGACAACATCTGTTACTGCTACTCAACTCCCTTTCTTAGGCAGCTGCACAGCAGCAAGCCTTGTAGATGAGACTCAAAAAGAGCATGTGCTACAGTAGAAGGCAAGCACAGCACGAAGTGGCCTCTCCTCCACCTCAACATCACACACAGTACAATCCTTAAAAGGTGGCTCCCCAATCGCTCATGCTTCCTGATGGGCCATTCTGCAGTGCTGTTCACACATTCTATTCTATTAGAGGTCTGGTCCGAAGAATCACAGAATCCAGTGGAGGAATGCATCTGCACCAATGCCCAAAATTTTGTCATGTTGGATCCGGGGCTGAACGAAGTAGGGTGCAAGCAGAATCCAGAACCTCGTCACCAGACGTTAACCATCAAGGGTGGAGGTGATCCTGATGAGAAGATACCAGAGGCGCACGCGGACTGTACTGTGGTGTCAGTGCAAGACGAGGAGGAGGATGACTCTCAGGGTGAGGAGTGTGAGAACAGAGTGGATGACGATGAGGTTGTAGATCCCACTAGGTGTGAACCCATAGATATGCAGATAAGCTCAGCAGAGGAGGTGAAAGAGGAGGAAAATAGGGAGGTTACGTTGCGGCTTCCCACATAGACACGAACTGATGCAACCACGACAAGCACTGCATCCTCCGCCCCAACTCTGGCTGTGGACAGCACCGATCACAAGTGTGCAGTGCACAGGGACGGCAAGCGTTGCCTAGCCTGGGCCTTGTTTGAGACCGCAAAGGATGACTCAACACACGTTATCTGTCAAATTTGAAAAAAAACTCAGTAAAGGCAAAAATTGCAATAATTTGAAAACTACATGCATGAATCGGCACATGCGTTATCAACATGCCTTAGTCTGTGAATCTCACTGCGCTAAAAGGCAGACTAGCGGGCCTCGCCAATCACTAGCCGTCCTGTCAACCATCTGCTGTTCTTCCTACTCCATCACCATTCCAAGTCTTCTCACACAGGTCTCCGGCTGCAGAAACCACAATTGTTTAATCACCACAGTTGGTCAGCTAGCACAACACCTTTCTCAATCCACCATCGCATCTCCACCTGCACCTCACTCACCTCACTCACAGTCCAGCAGTTTGTCCTGTTCTCCGACGTCTCCCAGCACAGCAGCCAGCCCTTGATCCTGCATTTGTGGTCACGTAAAAGAACCTACAAATGGCAAAGCTAAGAGTCTGAACTCCACCATCTCCAATCTGTTGTCCACAAAATGCTGCCTTTCTGCCTGGTGGATACAGAAAATATCAGAAAGTCGATGGCCGACGCAGTTCCCCAGTAACATTTGCCCAGTCACCATTACTTCTCTAAGAAAGCTGTGCCTGCACTACACCAGCATGAGACCATAACAAAGAAAGAGACACATGCATAACCAGGGATCACCGAAACAAATATAATCAAAACATATCAAATTTATTGAAAAAGACAAACCATAATGAACACACAATTTAAAAACATCTAAAAAACACTAATTGCGTATACAAAAAAGTCCTTAATAAAGAATATAATACTCAAAAGAAACACCCACATGTCTATAATAAGTCAGATAATGGATGTTGCACTGTATATGGAGATTAAAAAACAAAAAAAAAATAAAATTTTTCTTTCATGTTGTCATCACCATAACATATGCAACCAAGTATATATATGACTGGGGAGAGAATTACAAAAGAAACAAACAATCAAATAGTCACATAGGATAATATAATAGCATTAATGGCCTGAGATGGAGGACTTATATAGAAAATACACCAAGGTTCCTGAATGCAATAAACAAGGCAAATCACCTATAATGCAGCCCAACCAAAAGAAAGCCTCACATGGTAAATAAACCACACTTAGCCATATCCTATGTGCTCATCCCCCAGAACAGAAGACAGACAGACATGTGGGAGGAATGGACCCACGCGTTCCGACACAAACTGTGTCTTTATCAAGGTAGGTGTGTCTCTTTCTTTGTTATGGTCTTTAGTTTTTTCACATGCAGGGGTGATCCCGTTTATCTGATATTTATTATTTTTAGGTGGTGCCCGCTTTACTTTAATTGTGGTTACATGCACTACACCAGCATGTCGCCGACAACATCACCCATTCCCTGAAAAAATCTATGTCTGCCAGGGTGCATTTCACCACAGACACCTGGATGATAAAACATGGGCAAAGGCGTTACATCTCGCTGACTGTGCACTGGGTGACTATAGTGGCTGTGGGAGCAGGCGGCCAAGGGGTTGCTCCACAAGTCTTTGAATCCCCAAGGCTTGCAGGACAAATCTTTGTATCTAACAGTTTTTCTACTGCTTCTGCCTCCTTCACCTCCTCTAGGGCCTCCATCTGTGCTCTCAACCTCTCCCTTAAATTAGACACGCATTCCAACAGTGCACATAGAATATCCCCCACCTCCGTACTGTGCAGCCATGGCTCAGCACAATCAAGCAGTGTTTAAACTAATATGCCTTGGAGATCGCATTCACACAGCTCAAGAGTTGTGAACAGTTATCCAGGCTGAGTTAGAGCAATAGCGGTCTCCACTAAACCTAGAGCTAGGTAATGCCGTTCGGATAACGGTGCAAACCTGGTGGTAGCCCTACGCTGTGGCAACCTCAAACACGTGCCTTGCATGGCTCAAGTCCTCAGCACTGTGATACAGCAATTTCTCCACAATTATCCTGGCCTGGATGTGCTGTTGCAGAAAGCACGGTCACTGTGAGCTCACTTCCAACGATCACACCCTGAAAGACATCGACTTGCAGGACTACAGAGATCTTTTGGCCTACCGGTTAACCATTTGAGTAGCGATGTTCCAACACTGTGGACTTCCACTCTGTACATGTTGCATCAGCTGTAGCAGCAGTGACAAGCCCTGGTGCAGCATGTCCTTTTGCATAGCCTGGGCCAACGCAGTCCAGAAATGGTGCAAATAACACTTGCAGAGAGAGCAAAGGTGAAGGACCTTTGCACCCTTCTGTAAAATTTTGAAATGGCTACTAAGATGGTTAGTGCTGACTATAAAGTTATCAGCATCACTATTCCGGTCATCTACATGTTGGAGCACACTTTGAATAGTCTGCGTGAGGAGGTGATGGTCCCAGAGGAAGAGTTGGAAACAGAGGATGATGTGGAAGGAGCAACAAAAATATCTCCAATTTCCGCACTGTCGTTGCACAGACGGGGAAATTGGAGGGTGGCTTACAGCGATCAAGGAGGCTCATGGTACCAGAAAAACTATAAGTGAAGATGCAGGAGCTGAGAAACAATAGGAGGACAAGATGATGGACGCGCAACAGCCAGGAGATGAAAAGGATAATGATCCGCTCTGTTATCCGTGGTTGGCTGGAGGGGGATGGAAGAAGCAACCTTCAGTGGTACCCTGCAACCAACACAGCATGGACCTGGACCTCATGGAAGCGCCAGACCCATGAGCACCTTCTTGCTGCAGAATCTTCAACTCCATGCCCGTATTAGGGTTAGAAATAGTGCTGACTACTGGGTTGACACTGTTAGATCCACGGTACAAGAATAAATTTAGCCAGATGCTTTCCCCCATGGAAACGGAAGCTCGAATGCTGGAGTATCGAAACACGCTTGTAGACAATCTTAAGAGTGGTTGTCCCCAAAAGAGCAGTGAGGCACAATTCCCCCATTCTAGATGTCCAACCCCAGGAACGTCAAGGCGTCATCGCAAAAACATTAGCAGCAGCAGAGTAAGTGTCATAACTAATTTCTGTGTCACACATTTTTAGACCAGCCCGTGCATCACCAGAACAGAGTACAAGTCTCACACGTTGTGATTGACTGGGGAGGATGGTGCAGGAGTGTCTGGAGCTCATTATCAATTGCATTTTGGTCTTCAGAAATGGAGTGGCCTGAGCTCGCTTGTCACGCCTTGGAGGTTTTGTCACACTTGGCAACCAGCGGTCTCTCAGAACGTGTCTACAGCGCTGCTGGTGGTGTACTGATAGATAAGCGCATCCGGCTGTCCCATGAAAGTGTATAATTCCTAACTTTCATCAAAATGAACAAGTCATGGATCACCAATGACTTTTGCACCCCAGTCGCAGACTGGGCAGACTAGACAATGGTGTTGTTTCTAGGGTCATGTATTATTGCAGTCTGTGCCATCTTTGTGGTGTCTTCTATGCCTGCTGTTGCTACTGCTGTTACAATTTTTTTAAATGCGGAGACTACAAGTTGGGTCTCCATCTGGTGTGTTGCGAGTTTAAGTAGGGCTTCTTGACAAGTAGGCCTGCACTCACTTTCAGTCAACTACCTATGTTACTTTCCTTACATTTTTGTACCAATAGTACTGTATGGAACTGATGTTTGTGCCATTTGAGTGTGGCTGAAAAAAAAAAAATTGGAGGTGTTGCATGAGGTTTACATCGCTCCCTTGGCCACCACGTCTTAATTGAAACTTCGAATTCAAAGCTCTAAATGCTAGCCCAGACCCTGATACCTCATTCATGGCACATGGCTGACTTCTGCTGTGCCATTATCAAATTTCTACTGTAGGTAAATTGATGCCACATTTCCTGTTGTCTGCCCCTAATTTAGAGAAATATTTGTACTCCAAGTTGGGTCTCCTTCATATGTGATGCCTGTTACAGTATGGCTCCCAGAACAGCAGCATCCTGCGTTGACTGGTAACCTGGGAGACATGGGATGCTGTTTCTCTTCGGTCACGAAACGAATGGGAAGCACAGAGTCCCGTGTTCCCACATCATTCACTACTTCCACACACGAGGCACCAACATGTGTAGTCGCCCTACCAAAGTGTAACTGGAGGTCAATTGCATCCACAGCAGGTATATTTAACAGTCTGGCTACACACTTTATTCACTACCTTATCAGTGTGTTCTTTGAGGCTTCCATAGTTTGTCATATCAATGTTCAACAGGCTTTGAGAGGTTATAGACCTACTTGGGCCCTTGGTCTTTTGGCTCATGTTGCAGTTTGCTTTGACATCCTTTTTTCTGCTCTGCAACACAGAAAACCAAGGAACATTTTTTCAGAGTGCCATTAAGCAGTTGTCTGCTTCACACTAGTCCTGTAAGGCCGGGGTCACACACAAATTGTAAAAAATAGGACAGTTTTAGTCGGACGATTATCGCACAAAAGTTTCATGAACATTGATCAGTCTATCATCCGATTGTACTGCGATGATGAGATTTGGTCGCATATGAGCGTACGTTTCACATCCGATTGACATCCGACTTGCGAGATTTTGTCGGTGGCTAGCAAAACCGACATATAATGGATCCAAATGAATAGTTTTTAAATCACAAAAGAAAGGACACTAAGCAATATACAAAAAAAAGGTTAACTCCTCCTCCTGCAGTATACACCCTTTGCTGGCTCAATCCTGAACCAGTTCGGTGCCAAAGCAGTAGGAGCTCCTAAGAGGAGGCCGCAGCGGCGGATCCTGTGAGAAAGGCTGCTACTGCGGCTACTTGAGAAGGCCGCGGCGGCTCCTACAAGGGCAGCGTCTGGTGCAGGCCGCGGCGGCAAATGCCGGGGCAGGCCGCGGCAGCAAATGCCGGGGCAGGCCGCGGCAACGGTGCTGGGGCAGGACGAGGCAACGGTCAGGCCGAGCGGCGGTGCTGGGGCGAGTTGTAGTGACCAGCGGCACCTGGTACTCACTGTGCATAAGCAGACCTGTATCCTCAATACGCAGTCCCTTTGATAGGGAGGCGGAGAGGGTAAGCATCCCAGCACCCGCCGGTCTTCCATGGCAGTGGTGGTGCAGAGGGAGACTCTAGCCCATTTGAAGGCCTGGCTCCGGAAGGGGTACATGGGGGCGACAACCCATGTTCCCGTCCGTTTAGGATGTGGGGAGAACGGACCCATTAAAGGGATCAGTCGCCCCAAAAAGAGCTCAGGCAGTGTACCGTTGCAGGAGGGGGTACGGGGAAGCGACACTCCGCGTTCCCGCCTGTTGAAGATTTTGGGAGATCGGGACTTTTCAAGAAGACCCGTCTCCCTTCCATTCCACGAAAAAACAAAAAATAAAATTAGAAAAAAATATAGTAAAAAATTGGGTGCCTTCGGGTATTGAGGCGAGTTTCTCGCATTGCACTCGCAATTGCGACCCCGGCCTAAATCCAAAGCTAGCAGTATAAAACCCAAATGAAAACCAAAAGAGAGAAACCCTGGGTCAATAGCTAATGAAGAACCAGTAAAGACTATTAACAACTGCTGAGAAGCAACCAGAAAGCACTCGCCATAGGATTAGGAACAAGCCTTAAATAGTCAGCCCAAATCTAAAGATAACAATTAGGTGATGCATTTCTCTCAGTCACATCAAAGGGGCCACTCCATGCTCACCTGAACAGCATTCTCACCATTGGCTAACACCACGAAAGGCAGCGTCCTGCAATGGCACACAACCGGTAGAAAGCATCTCATGTCTACCAGGCTGTGAAGCAAGTGGGACCACTTCCATACACAAGGCATCAACTTGAGTAGTCGCACCACCCAAAAGTGCGATAGCTCCACCCCAAGCACGGACAGACGGTCGTAGAAGTCTGGAAACCAGAAGAGGACCATTACATTCACGGCAGGTATTCCTACCAGTACTCCCCTGTCTTAACAGAGACCTCTGAACTCTCACCACCCACCTTATCAGGAAAACTCTTATGGAATTCAGTGATAAGGCGAGCAGCATGAACTCTATTTCTCAGAACCCAGGACCTCTTTTCCGGACTGTACCCCTTCCAATGGATTAAATATTGGAAAGAGTTCTAAATTCCCCGAAAGTCCTCAATACTCCGTATCTCATACTCTTCGGAATAGTCTACCACAATACGAGGCGGGTCCTGGGTCACCAACAGAATTACTACCTTCTTAAGCAACCCCTTATGAAACACATTGGGAATATGCATGGAGGTGGGAAGATCGACCCTAAAGGCCATTTCATTGATTATTTCGGTATTGGGGAAAGTAAACCTGGTTGCCAGTTGTGGGAAGGCACCTTAATCTTACGATTCTTAGTTGACATCCAGACCCTATCCCCAACCCTGAGCTCCAGCCCCTGTTGATGGCGTTTTTTATTAGTTTGCCTCTTTATGTTCTCCCCTGCTTTCTTAAGATCCCAAGCCTCCACCCAGACCTTCCTGAGAAGGTGGAGTGTATCAGACTGCCAGTAGATTGCCAAAACCCCCCTTTAAAGTATGGGGACCTAGGATGGAAACACATTACAGAAGAAAAATGGACTTCATGGTGCCTAATGTTTAAAGGTAATTCAGACAAGGCCAGGTAAGCCCCCCATTTTCGCTGGTTATGGAAGCAAAAGACGGATTTTGGTAAGAACTTACCTGTAAAATCCTTTTCAGCGAAGGAAGGAAAGGAGACACACTAGTAATGACTAGTGGGTAGGCGGAGCCCAGATAGGATTGACACCTCAGATTAAAAAGAGTGTTGACCGGCCCCTACAGCTCGGGCTCCTCCTACTCCTGCTTCTTCAGTCGTACAAAAGCTTAGGGAAGAGCAAATATCACCAGCGGAGCAACATAACCCCTTCTGAAGGACTTCAGAGAAAAAGCAAGAATACAGGTTATGCATGCATGTAGGCAAAAAACCACACAGTTCCAGGTACTACTCACTGGACCTGACCACCGCGATGAGCTGGCAATGCTGGAAAGGAGCCGTAGCGCGTCAACCTCAGTCCAGATAATCGCTATCAGAAGAGGGTCACGCCGCATCTGAAAACACATCAACACACTTCTGCCATGGGCGGGTGCTGTGTCTCCTTTCCTTCCTTCGCTGAAAAGGATTTTACAGGTAAGTTCTTACCAAAATCCGTCTTTCAGCAGCAGAATGGAAGGAAAGGAGACACACTAGTAATGACTAGTGGGACGTCCCAAAGCAGTCCAAAAATTAAGGGTGGGAATATAACCAAGAAAAAAACAGGCAGAATCCCAACAACCTTGGTAAATGCGCAACAGGCGCCAAATACAAGTTAACTAGAACTTTACACTACAGCCGCCTGTAGGACCCTGCGTCCTAAGGCCGCATCAGCGGAAGCACGGACGTCCACCTTATAAAACTTTGTAAACGTGTGGACGGAGCGCCAAGTCGCCGCTCGGCAGAGCTGAGCTGCCGAAGCCCCTTGATGAAAGGCTCACGATGAGGCCACAGCCCTCGTGGAATGAGCACGAATCTTAATCGGGCAATGTTCGCCTTTAAGTCGGTAAGCCTCCAAAATGGCTGACCGAATCCAACGAGCTATAGTCTTTGGAAGCTCGTTGACCACGTCGACGACCTGCTGGAATCACAAACAAGGAGTCTGACTTCCTAAAACCTTGAGTAACAGACAAATAGAACTTCAAGGCCCGCACTAAATCCAATGTGTGCAAAACCCGTTCCTTTGCATTCCTCGGGCCCGGGCAAAGTGAAGGCAAAACAATATCCTGGTTAACATGGAATTGCAACACTACCTTAGGTAGAAAGTCGCCCCGTGTGCGAAGCACTACTCGATCCGGGTAAAATTCCAGGAAAGGAGGCGAGCAAGAAAGAGCCGCCAACTCAGAAACCCTTCTCAAAGAAGTGACTGCGACTAGGAAGGCAACCTTCCAAGAAAGCAAAGAAAGGTTAGCAGAATCCATTGGCTCAAAAGGCCCATGCTGAAGAGCCTCCAGGACAAGGTTGAGCCGCCAAGGAGACACGTGCCTTCCACGGCGGAAACTGACGGGTTACCCCGCGAAAAAAGGAGCGCACGTCCCTACGCGAGGCGATAACTTTCCGGAACAACAGGGACAGGGCAGAAACCTGAAAAAGAGGGACGACCCGATCCCCAAGACTGACCGGATCGTCCCCTAGACCGAAAATACCGCCGACCATTACCGGCACTAGGTCTGCCAGACGTAGAAGTCATAGCCCTTCGCTGTGGTAAAGCCGCTTCTTTAGCCTTTGCCTTGGCAATCAGCTCTGTGAGATCAGATCCAAATAGCTGACCACCCTTGTAGGCTAAAGACAGTAAACCCTGTTTGGAAACCGCGTCCCCGGTCCACTGTCTAAGCCACAGTGCTCTTCTGACTGTGACCGCTGAGGATTGCGTCCTGGATAATAATGACGCAGTATCCAGACCTGCATCACAGCTATATCGGGCTGCAGTCTCCAATAAATCGAGAAGTCCATCTATCTCGGATAATGGAGATCTATTTTGCAACGCCTTCCGTAAAGTGACCAACCAGCACAGGGAAGCCTTAGAAGCACACATGGATCCTAGTACTGCTCTGAATCCATGACCTGCAGCTTCATAGATGGATTTCGCCGCCATCTCCGTTTTTCTGTCCAGCGGCTCTTGCAGACTCGCTTTCCCTTTAACCGGAAGCAATGAGGATTTACTAAGCTGGGATAAAGGAACATCCACTTCAGGAAAAGGAATCCAATTATCCGTCAATTCCGTTGAACACGGATATAATGCTTCAAAGAACCGTGTCCCTTGAAAACGTTTATCTGGACACAGACGTTCCTTCTCCACTACCGTATTAAGCTCTTCCAGAGCCGGTAATGTTGACCGCGACTTATGGTACTCCTGGTACATGCGGCCCGACTTACCAGGCAGTGTAGTTACCTCCTCCGGTAACTGTAACGCCTCTCTCATAGCTTCAATTAAAGCCTCTGTTCGGCTCACAAGAGAAAGAATGTCCCTGCCGATCCTCCTTATCCAAATCGGATAACTCCCCTTCTGAGTTTGAAGGAGAACCCTGTCCGCATTCCATATCAGATACCTCTGATTCGCTACGCAGAAAAGATGGCACCGGCCTGCGCCGCTTCCTGTCATGAGAGGATCTAGCTGACACCCACTGACCTAAAAGGTCAGACAAGCCATTAATTGACTGAGCGATGGCATCTAATTTGGTATCGCTGTAAATCGCAGCGCTTGATGCCGTCGAAGTCTGCGTATCAGATACTTGCGACTGATCCTGTAGCGGATCTGGCAGATGGTCCGCACCTTCCGGACCCTGAACCGACATGTCAGCAGTAAATGGCAGGTCAAAACCCTGTTAGTAACTGGAAACAGTGTGGTTACTAAGCAGACTGAGCAAGTACGCTGAAGGGTTAAAGCTCTTAAAGAAGAGAGTTACCCCAGCTATCTCTCAGTATATAAATAACCTCCTGCGTTCTGATCCCTACCGGTAGAACCTGCGGCGGTTATTGCTGAAAGGGTTAACCCTTCATAGGGGTTAATGCCGCCAACTCCCCACAACTCCCTATATAAAATAAAAGGAGTGTGCGAGTCCCAGGTCTCTATAAGAGAACGCGGCTGCAGATAAACGCTATCTGTCACTTGGAACACAGATAGGTTCTGCGCTGTGGGGTGATGATATTCACTCCGCCTGGGTGATGATACATCACCGCTGGCCTTGGTGAAAGTATACCTTAAACAGGAGGAGCGGAGCATGAGGAGCCCGGAGCCTCTGTAATGGCCGCCGCGCTGAGAGAAGCCGGAAGAGAAGGACAGTGAAGCTGCAGTCTCCTCAGAGCGATTCCTGTCACAAAAAGAGCGGGAAGCGTGAAGCCACGCCCCCCTCTGGCTTCAAAAAAGAGCGCGAACTCCTCGCTCTCTGCTCTCCTCTGTCCTGCAGGTATCTGCCTGCGGACATAAAATACAGTCACCAAACATGTCATCTAATACATGTACCAGCGGCTGCCGCAGCAGCCGCTGGCAGCACACACACATTCACATAAAAATGCCGTACTCACCAGCCGAGCGCCACAGGGACCCCCAGGGGTTTGTGGCGCTGTGCCCATCGCTTCCCCCCCGGGCGGGGAAAGCAGTGACCCCCGATGTGCGGTTTGCGTCCCCGCCAGGGAAGCAATCCTCATCCCCCAGGGCCGGCATGAAACTGCAGGGACCACCATACAGGGTATTACAGATCGCCAAGGGAGAGGTGGGGGTCCAGCAGCGCTGAGACCCCTGAGACCTCTAGACCACTTCTGGTGATCCAAGTCTCTTGTCCGATAAAAATAATAAAGTTTTCTGAGGAGCTGCTTCCAGCAGCGACCTATCCTCTGGACCTCAAATTTTAGACTGAAGAAGCAGGAGTAGGAGGAGCCCGAGCTGGAGGGGCCGGTCAACACTCTTTTTAATCTGAGGTGTCAATCCTATCTGGGCTCCGCCTACCCACTAGTCATTACTAGTGTGTCTCCTTTCCTTCCATTCTGCTGCTGAAAACACCTTAAAGGTAATCTGTCACCTCATTTTGGCTATATCAGATAAAGATATGACTGAATAGTGCGTCCCATAAGTAACCTATCGGTATCTACGCGCAATCGCGGGAACACTACGCCATCTATGCTATGCACAGACGGACCTACGCAAGAGGAGCTGGGGGGGGGGGGGGAGGAAGAAAAAAACGCCCTCCGGACTGGACCCCCCGGATTTACATACCGAAATCCGAACATTACAAAGGTATTTTGGCATGAAAAGGGGGGTGTCAGGATATATGAGAGATACCGATAGGTTACTTATGAGACGCACTATTCAGTCATATCTTTATCTGATATAGCCAAAATGGGGTGACAGATTCCCTTTAAATATGACTCTAAACAATCGTTGGTTCGCTCAGTCTGCAAATTAGCCTGAGGTGGTAACCAGATGAAAATGACAGCTCAGTCCCGAGGCGCTTACAGAAAGCTATCCAAAACCTAGAAATAAATTGGGAGCCTCCATCAGAGACAATACACATAGGAACACCATGCAGTCCTACCACCTGAGTGAGAAACGTACCTACATCGCCTGAGCATTGGGCACGTTGGTGAAGGGAACCAAATGACATTGTTAGTAAAAAAAAAAGGTCAACAATTACAAAATAGTGGTCATATCATTGGACCTTGGGAGATCAGTTCTGAAATCCACGGATATGTGAGAACAAGGACGTACAGGGACAGACAGGGGGTAAGGCTTCCATGCCAGGACGGTGCAAGGGAATTCTGTAGCAAATTTCACATGCCATAACCCCTTCACGACCTATCACGTGTAGGTCGTGTATCTATCTGTGATGCGGCCTAACAAACTTTGACAGCGGCATTTAACATGATGGCGCCAGAAGCGCATCACAAATCCCGCCCATCGACGCCTCTGTCACATGATTGCAGGGTGCCAATGGTTAGGCATGACAACCGGGTGACTGAAAAAGATCCGTGATTCTTGTTAGTCCCAGGGTGCACACATTCTCATCATTGGCTAATACCTGGCAAGGCAGGATCCTGCACTGACTGGCAATGGGAAGACTCAACGTCCCAAGTCTCTAAGGCCGCAAAACAAGTGGGAAACACCGTGTCCTGTGTTCCCACATCATTCACCACTTCCACACACAAGGCACAGAGAGTAGTCACACAACCCAAGTGCGCGATAGCAACACCCCCAGCACGGACAGTCCGGCAGAGCAATCTGGTAACCGGAGGACGGTTGTGTCCACGGCAGGTATACCCAACAGTCACACTGCATATTTTATTCACTACCTGCTCAGTGTGTTGTTTGTGGCTTCCATAGTTTCTTCTATCAATGTCCAACAGGCTTTGAGAGGATATTGACCTACTTGCGCCCCTGGTCTTTTGGCTCATATTGCAATTTGCTTTGACATACTTTTTTTTCATGCTCTGCAACACAGAAAACCAAGAAAGATTTTTCCAGAGTGCGATTGTGCAGCTGAAAGCCTGCTCCACACTTCACAGTCCACTATAGCTGTAGTTAGTCTGTGGCATTAGGCTTGAATCACACATTTGTGTGATGTGGTCCGAGTACGACTTGCTATAAACAGACTGGCCTCAGGTCTCCTGACCAGAATTTAGCAGCCTCAGGCATATATGAGCATGCTGAACTAGGGTCAGGAAACCCAAGCTCAGTCTTTGTACTTTGTCAGATACATACAGATGTATGAATCCAGCCTAAGCCACTGCAGACGAAGCTTTATTCATTACCTGCTCATTTATGTCCAACAGGCTTTCAGATGTTATAGACCTTCTTGGGCTGCTAGTATTTTGGCTCATATTGCAGTCTGCTGTGACATCCACCATTTTTATGCTCTGTAACACAAAAAAAACAAGAAAGATTGTTTAAGAGTGCGATTGTGCTGCTGAAAGAGCTTGCACCACACTTCAACACCTCCTGTACTTGTATCTGCGGCACAACACTGGAATCACGCATCTGTCATGTGGTCCAAGTACGACTTGAAGTGCATAGACTGGCCTCAGGTCTACTGACCTTGACTCAGCACCCTCATAGGCAAATACAGTAGAGAAAAGAAGTATACCTAAGCATTTATTGATTAGATATTTGATACAATAGAAAAGTAGACTTAACCCCTTAGTGCCCGTGGCAAATATTTTTCAATCTGACCAGCATCACAATATGTTGTAATACCTCTGGACTGCTTCAACATATCCCAGTGATTTGGAGACTGATTTTTCAGGACACATTGTGCTTTATGATAATGGTAAATTTATGTTGTGTTTATTTATAAAAAAAATCAGACATATGACAAAAATGAAAAAAAAAATTAGCAATTTTCAAACATTGAATGATTATCCCTTTAATCCAAATAGTCATACCATAGCAAAACATTAATACATAACATTTCCCTCATGTCTGCTTTAACCGCTTCATGACCGTCAATGGCAGATAAAAGTCGGCGCTAGCAGGGCTTTGTGCAGCGCCGACGTTTCTCTACGGTCGGCGGTTTTGTCCTCATCGGGACCCCACGTACCTTATAAGAGGGGATTCCGGCATACAACGCTTCCTGTGACCCCTGACCTCAGAGACCTGATTGGTTCAGGTCCTGATGACATCATCGTCACACCAGCCAATGAGACAAATCACTAGGAAAGTTTGTTGTAGCAACGAACTTTCCCAGGCTTTCTCCTCAGATCTCCTGTCAGTGAGAGATTAGAGGAGTGTTACAAGTGCTGCTGGCAACAGCTGTGCCAGTCAGCGATTTTGCAATAAAGTAAAAAAAAAAAAAACAGATAAGGCAGGTTAGGGTTAGTGCTATAGTTAGGGTAAGTGTTGGGGCTAAAGTTAGGGTTACTGTTAGGCTAACGTTAGGGTTACTGTTAGGCTAAAGTATTAGGCTTTTCTCAACTGTCACACCAATAATTTGTAGGTCACGTCATATCAGTCCGTCACCTCAGAGTTTTCCATTTCTGGGAAAAAAAATAAAAACAAATAAAATTGCCTGTCAGTATTATAGTGCAGAGGAGGATTATGCACTTTTATGTTCTGACAGCGAAGAAAGTGCTGTGTCAGATGGCGATGTGGATTTCGAGGGTATTAGTGATAGCTCAGAAATGAGCAGTGATTCTGGTCCATCCTCACACACAAGGACCAGTGCAACAAGAAGGGTAAATAGCGCTTCAGGAGAAATGTCTCCAACTCAGGGAACAATGCCCAGTACTAGCACTGTTCCTAGTGCTTGTGAATTGGCGCACACCAATGTCCAAGGGCTTTACCTCTTGATGTAGCATTTCCCAGATGGGAGGCTTCGGATTCAGCTACTCCATTCATCCCTAATTTTAATGCCATTGCCGGTATAAATGTGGAGGTGAAACATTTTTGACCAATTAATTTTTTTAATTTGTTTATGACAGATAGCTTGCTAGAGCATAATGTCCTACAAACAAATTTATATGCGTCCCAATTCATCAGCCAGAATCCACGATCCTACTATGCTAGGTCAAATTTATGGACACCAACTAATGTCCTAGAAATGAAAAAAATGTTAGGACTTACATTCGCTATGGGGCTTGTTAAAAAAAAACCACCATGTTTTCTGCCGTTCTTCCTAGGACCCGTTATGAAATGCTCATGAGATTTTGGCATTTTAACAACAATAGTCAATGCCTGCCCAGAGATGCCCCAGAACATGAGACTATTCAAAATCAGACCCATCATCGAAGACTTGACATCAAAGTTCTTAAAGCTCTACACCCCAACAGAAAACATTTCTATTGATGAGTCCCTTGTAAAATTCAAAGGAAGACTGCACCTCAAGCAATATATTCCTTCTAAGAGGGCAAGGTTCGGAATAAAGCTCTATAAAATGTGCGAGAGTTACGGATACGCATCAGTTTTTTTCCATCATACATGACGGCACCATGAGAGAGGGGATCCGCCCATCAAGGACAGGAAACCTTCAAGATAAAAGGGGCGGCTCCTCTCTCCGCATCAGTTGGTTTCCTGTCCTCGATGGGAGACCCTCAAGATGAAAGAACTCTCGGATGGAAGAGGATGCCTAGACCTGGGTCGGAAGGTTAACGGTGGGCGTTGGTCCATCGCATCCGTCACCAGGTACTGGAAGTCGCCTCAGCGGTCAGGTATACCCTACCCCCCTGAGCGAGGCATGGCCACTGCCCTTTAGGGCAGATTCTTTTCCTACGGCTCCCTCTGGGGCTCGGCTGTAGGTGGGGGCAATCCTCGGGGACCACTTTTCAGTGTGTCCCCCTGTTGATGCTGGGCCATGCAGCCTGAGAGCACATCGGTGCCAGGCACATCATAAAACGCCCCCCTCTCCTCCTCTTCCTCCTCCCCCCCCGAATACCTGGGACACCTGCGGTGGAGCAGACCCCTGAGACCGCGACTTGGCAGAGGTATGAGGCTGACATCTAGGATCTGTGGATCGCAGATGGCTGGATACATTGTAACAAACGCTGTGCTGTGACCAGAGCAGGTTCTCAGCCCCTAGATATTCATTGGTGGCACAGTGGAGACCAGGAGAACCGCGGCATGGAAGGAGCGGTAATACATTTCTGGCTGTCTCCTGCGCCCTCCTAACACGTGCGAGCGCTGCAGGAGACCGGAAGCCGCGCACCGGAAGTTGCGCACCGGATATGATGGGGGCGCGTCCCAGCTGGTGAGCAGAGACCAGGATTCTCCTGTTGCTGCAGGAGAACGGCCGGGAAAGAGCGTGCGCCGGACGTGGCGGCCGGGCGCGCGCACGCGACGGGCGCTTGCGGGCATCAATTAATAAAAAAAAAAGGGGGGGCGCCACGCGCGCACGTGCCCAAAAAGTACTTAACCGGCACTCACCTAAGAATCACCGTCACGAGACCACGGTCTACAGGTGACAGTATAGCTGAAAAGCATTACAATGGAGTCTATCGCCGGGGCACCTGGACTCACGCCAGGAAGTACATGCGAGACGTTCTCTGTCTGGTGAAAAAAACCCAGACACGCCGCGGCAATAGCCGCTCGGACAGCATAAGAACGGGGCACAGCAAAGTAGGATCTGTGATATCGGAAGGAGCCAATCAGCCTCCGGAGCCGGTACCCATCTATTGCATCGTCCGAGTGGTGAGTGAACTTCGAGAAAGTCCAGTACACTAATGTCTGTTGTCTTTCTCTTCTCTTTCTTGCATATATCTCTTTTTCCACTCTCACATACTCTTTATATAAACCCCCTAATTTTTCCATGTGTAAGGCAAAAACCAAAAATAGGGAATGTCCCTTATGTAAAACCCCGCTAGAAAGAGCCTAGGGTAAGGATTTATGCCAGGACTGTATTACCAAAACACTGGCGGAGGAAACGCCCTCCTTTGCTGAAAGCCTGAAGTCTCTAATTCAGGCGAAAGTGTGTAAATCAATGAAAGTCTTCCACACGGCAGATATGGACGGCAAGTCCAGAGATAGATCTAGCATCTCAGGGGTATCCCAGGAAGATTCCTCTGGGGCAGAAAGGGACTCTAGCAGGTCCCGTAATACAGATAGCAGCTCAGAGGACGACAACGTCTTCCCGATTGAGGCAACGGATAATCTAATAAAGACAGTCCGCTCTACCATGGGACTGATAGAAGACAAACCCAAACGAACACCTCAAGAACTTATGTTCGTGGGGCTTCAGAAGAAAAACGTAAAACCTTTCCCATTAACGATCAGTTAAAGGACATTATTAGAAGGGAGTGGGAGAAGCCAGAGAAAAAGTCTCAAATTACCAGCGCTCTGAAGAGGAAATATCCTTTCGATGAGCAAGCATCCTCATTTTGGGATAGAGCCCCAAAAATAGACGTAGCGGTGTCAAAGATCGCCAGAAAATCCTCCCTACCTTTTGAAGACCTAGGTACGTTGAGAGAACCGCTGGACAGAAAGACAGACGTCTGCTTAAAGACGGTCTGGGAGACATCGGCAGGGGCATTAAGACCGGCCATCGCAGCTACTTGTGTGTGGCCAGGTCCCTAAAAGTCTGGGTGGACAACTTAGAAGATCAGGTGGAACAAAGAGTTTCCAGAGAAAATATCTTGGAGGCCATACCGGCCATCAGAGCAGCAGTAAGTTTCCTAGCTGAAGCCTCAGCGGATTCGGCAAGTTTGGCAGCTAAATCTGCAGCGCTAGCTAATGTAGGGCGCAGAGCGGTATGGCTTAAGTGCTGGCCAGGGGACATCCAGGCAAAGGTGAAGTTATGCTCCCTACCCTGTGAGGGCAATTTCTTATTTGGGCCTGCGCTGGATGAAGTATTGGAGAAGGCTACTGATAAAAAGAAAAACTTTCCGAAACAGCCTTTTCAGACTTTTCGGCGCTCCTTTCAGAGGAATCGGAAGTTTGGGAGACAGCACTACAGAGAACGGGACAGAAACGTTCAATACAAACGATCCAGAGGAGGGAGAGGCTTCTACTTCGGTAAGCCCTCCAAAGAAGATAAGAAGCCTTCCCAGTGACGGTCCTTCTCAGGTGGGAGGCAGGCTCTCTCACTTCCTTCCAGCCTGGGAGAAGATTTCGTCCAGTACCTGGATTTTACAAATAGTAGAATCAGGACTGGAATTAAAATTCCATCACCGTCCACCAAACAAATATATGCCGACTCCCCTACAATCCTCGTTAGAAAAACAAACAAGCCTGGAAGAAGAAATAATCTCTCTTATACAGAAGCGCGTCCTGGAAAAAGTTCCAGTAGAAGAGGAGAGAGAAGGGTTTTACTCCCCGCTGTTTCTAGTAAAAAAGCCAGACAACTCCTGGAGGACGATCATAAATCTAAAGGCTCTCAACAGGTTTTTGGTAATCCCGTCTTTCAAGATGGAAACTATAAGAACAGCAGTATGGCTAAGTTCAGACGTTGCGGAATTGCCGCGGAAATTTCCGCGGCAATGCCGCACTTCTCCCGCGGAATATAAGCATTTTTTTTTGGTATGCGTATTCCCGCCAGAAACTAGCGTTTTGCAAGCGTAATTAGCTTGCAGAATGCTAGAGTTTTCCTAGCGATCTGTAGCATCGCTTGGAAAACTGATTGACAGGTTGGTCACACGAGTCAAACATAGTGTTTGACACGTGTGACCAACTTTTTACTATTGATGCCGCCTATGCTGCATCAATAGTAAAAAGATCTAATGTAAAAATAAAAAAAATAATAAATTATGATATTCTCACCTTCCGGCGGCCCCCGCAGCTTTCCTGCCTTCAGCGACGCTCCCGGCAACTCCCGTTCCCAGGAGTCCTTTGCGACAAATCACCCCGATGACGTAGTATCACGCGAGACCGCTACGCCATCTGGGTGATTCTCGCAAAGGACTCCGGGGGCCGCCGGAAGGTGAGAATATCATTATTTTTTATTTTAATTATTGTTTTACCAGGGATATGGTACCCAGGGCCTGGAGGAGAGTCTCCTCTCCTCCAGACCCTGGGTACCATCGCACATGAACCGCTTACATTCCGCAAAATTAATGAACATGTTGCTATTTTTTCCGCGAAGCGTTTTTTTTGCGGAAAAAACACAACATGTGGCCAAAACATGCGGAATCAATTAACATGTATAGGATGCTTAATGCTTGCGTTTTTTTCGCGTTTTTACCGGAAAAAATGCGAAAAAAACGCAAATATTACTGAACGTGTGCACTTAGCCTAAATCTCCTCTTTCCTCGATGCTATATGGCGGTCCTCGACCCCAAGGACGCTTACTATCACGTCCCAATCCGGCGAGCAGACCGCAAATATCTCAGAGTAGCAGTAAAAATAAGGTCACAATTACATCACCTGCAGTACAGAGCCCTGCCCTTCGGTATAGCAACAGCCCCACGTGTCTTCACGAAATTGATGGCAGAGGTCACAGCACATCTGAGAGAGAGAGACACGCTAATAATACCCTATCTGGACGATTTTCTGATAGTGGGAAGAAATTTCTCGCATTGTCAGGATCAAGTCAATATCGTTATAGAAGCCCTACGGAGGTTGGGGTGGCAGCTCAACCTCAAAAAATCCAAGCTGGAACCAGCAATGACCCAGGTTTTCTTGGGAATAACGATAGACTCAATAGCACAGGAATGTCGTCTTCCAGAAGAAAAAGAGCTCAGAATAAAACAGATGATAATAACAATACAAAAACCTCAAATTACGCTAAGGAAAGCCATGTCGGTGTTGGGATCACTAACTGCATGCATACCAGCAGTAAAGTGGGCCCAGTTCCATACAAGGAGGTTACAGTGGAGTGTGTTGCAGGAAGATCTAGTCCTCCAGGGACATCTAGACCAGAAGATCACACTTCCAATCTCGGTACTTCAATCGCTCCAATGGTGGCTGAGAATAGATACATCTCCGCGAGGGATTCCATGGAAGTTCACAGTCTCCAAGGTGGTTACAACAGACGCCAGCCCTTGGGGGTGGGGAGTAGAGTTGAGCGATACTTTCCGATATCCTAAAGTATCGGAATCGGAATGGTATCGCCGATATCACTAAAAAATCGGCGATACCCGATACCGAAAGTCCCATGTAAGTCTATGGGAACAAAATATCGCAACTAAAAAAACCCCATTCTTTCCTTGTAAACACTAAATATACACACATAGAATACATTATATATATATTATACACATGTCATTGTGACATATATATATATACATATATGTATAGTTTATACACTTCTACATAGTAAAATATCCTTTGATTCAATTGCCGGGTAAAGCCGGCTTCAGTGAAAAGACAGAAGCACCCGACATGAAATGACACTTGGTGTACATAGGGTTAACCATGTCTTTTCATGTCCTTTGCTATCTAATTTGCACAAACAATTAAATCAGACTATGTGTGCAAAATTTCACACCTGTAGGGGTTAATTAAAGGTGTAAATTCGTTGTAAAAAAAACGGACTTTTTTGCTACGAATTTACACCTTTAATTAACCCCTACAGGTGTGAAATTTTGCACACAGTCTGATTTAATTGTTTGTGCAAATTAGATAGCAAAGGACATGAAAAGACATGGTTAACCCTATGTACACCAAGTGTCATTTCATGTCGGGTTCTGCATTTTCACAAAAGCCGGCAATTGAATTAGCGGCTATTATACTATGTAGAAGTGTATGAACTACAAATATAAATATATATATATATTGTGTCACAAATTCAATGACATGTATATATATATATATATTGAGGTGTAAAATTGCTGAAAAAAAATGCGTGGGCTCCCGCCCTATTTTCGCAACCAGACAGACAAAGCCAGTGAGTGGGGGCAGATAATAATAGCCCAGAGAGGGACCATTATTTTTGGCCCCCCCGGCTACTTAACATCTGCCCCCAGACACCCCAGAAAGGGCAAATCTCTAATTAGATTTGCCCTTTCTGGCACTTTGCCCGTCTATTCCATTGCCCTGTAGCGGTGGCGAATGGGTTAATAAGGGGTTAAAATGACCTTGCAATTGAAAGGTCACTTTAAGCCAGGTTAATAATTGAGAGCTGTCAATTAGACAACTATCAATTATTAATCCTATTGTATGAAAGAAAAATCAAACACACACACTTTAATAAAAAAGAAGTTTAATGAAATAATCACACAGTTTTTGACCATATTTTATTTACCTGCTAAAACCATTTCCTGTAATAAAAATAAAATAAAAAAGCAAAATTATTCTTACCTATCCCATGCACAGTCAGGTCCCACGGTGTAATCCTTCAGAAAGGGTTAATGTTTACTGCAGGGACCGCAGCTAATGCTGCAGCCTCACAGTAAACCCCCAAATGAATGAGTTCCTCTCCTGGCTGACAGGAGAGTAAAGGCTGGGTCTCACATAACGATACACCAGCGATCCCGACAACGATATGCACTTGTCAGGATCGCTGGTGTATCGCTACATGATCGCTGCTGAGCTGCCAAAAGCAGCCAGGCAGCGATCTGGGACAGCGACACTGCGGGTAACATCGGTTAAGGGCCCGTCTCACATAGCGATATCGCTACCGAGATCGCTGCTGAGTCACTAGTTTTGTGACGCAGCAGCGAGCTCACCAGCGATATCGCTGTGTGTGACATTCAGCGACGATCAGCCCCCCTGCCGGGTATCGCTGATCGTCGCAGAAATGTCAGGACCTTTTTTTGATCGCTGGTTTCCCTCTGACAGGCACGCATCGCTGCGTGTGACAGGCGGGAGACCAGCGATCCGCTGGTAACCAAGGTACACAGCGGGTTTCCAGGCACCGCGCAGCGCTTGGAAACCCGCTGTGTACCTTGGATACCAGCTCCCTGCATCAGGGCGCTGGTATCCAAGGTACACAGCGGGTTTCTAGGCACAGCCCCGCGCCTGGAAACCCGCTGTGTACCTTGGTTACCAGCGGATCGCTGGTCTCCCGCCTGTCACACGCAGCGATGTGTGCCTGTCAGCGGGAAACCAGCGATCAAAAAAAGGTCCTGACATTTCAGCGACGATCAGCGATACCCGGCAGGGGGGCTGATCGTCGCTGAATGTCACACACAGCGATATCGCTGGTGAGCTCGCTGCTGCGTCACAAAACTAGTGACTCAGCAGCGATCTCGGTAGCGATATCGCTATGTGAGACGGGCCCTTAAGTGGAAAGCTTAATTGATTGCTTTCCACTTTCACTTCAGGTCAGCCAGGGACACAATCAGTGACGTCAGAGGGAACTGATTAACAAAAATAGGGGTTCCCTTCGAAAAAAAAATGGCGTGGGGTCCCCCCTATTTTTGTTAACCAGCCAGATGAAGCAGACCGCTGAGGCCTGGATTTTCAGGCTGTTAAGGAGCCAAGATCCATGGACCTTGCCAGCCTGATAATACTAGGCCACAGCAGTCTGCATATCTTGGCTAACAAAAATAGGGGATCCCTCGAAAAAAATTGGCGTGGGGTCCCCCCTATTTTTGTTAACCAGCCAGATGAAGCAGACCGCTGAGGCCTGGATTTTCAGGCTGTTAAGGAGCCAAGATCCATGGACCTTGCCAGCCTGATAATACCAGGCCACAGCAGTCTGCATATCTTGGCTGATTAACAAAAATAGGGGATCCCCTCGAAAAAAATTGGCATGGGGTCCCCCCTATTTTTGTTAACCAGCCAGATGAAGCAGACCGCTGAGGCCTGGATTTTCAGGCTGTTAAGGAGCCAAGATCCATGGACCTTGCCAGCCTGATAATACCAGGCCACAGCAGTCTGCATATCTTGGCTGATTAACAAAAATAGGGGATCCCCTCGAAAAAAATTGGCGTGGGGTCCCCCCTATTTTTGTTAACCAGCCAGATGAAGCAGACCGCTGAGGCCTGGTTTTTCAGGCTGGTAAGGATCCAATATCCATGGACCTTGCAAGCCTGATAATACCAGGCCACAGCAGTCTGCTTAGCTTGGCTGGTTAACAAAAATAGGGGATCCCCTCGAAAAAAAAACGGCGTGGGGATCCCCCCTATTTTTGTTAACCAGCCAAGTAAAATGCAGACTGCTGCGGCCTGGTATTAAAAGACTGTCAAGGCCCATGGATTTTGGCCCTCAACAGCCTGATAATACCAGGCTACAGCAGCCCCACATTTGGCGCATCAAAAGATGTGCCAATTGTGGCACTTTACCCGGCTCTTCCCACTTGCCCTGTAGCGGTGGCAAGCGGGGTAATAAGGGGTTATTGTCACCGTTGATTGCACGGTGACAATAAGCCCGGTTAATAATGGAGAGGTGTCAATAAGACACCGATCCATTATTAATCCCAAAGTTATTAAATGTATAAAAAAAAGACAAAGCAAGAAAAAGTCTTTTAATGAAATAAAAGAGACAACACAGTTTTCATTTCTTTTATTATACACTCATTCCTGCGACGCCATCGATCTCCTGTAAAAAAAGAAAAAAAACAAACCAACAGTATACCACCTGTCCGACGCAGTCCAGAACGACAGTCCCACGACGATCCAACTCTGCTACATCGCAATGACAGGCAGAGCCTGTCATCGCGACGCAGCACAGCTGATTACCTGCTTCCCCGGCGGTGACGTCATCGGACTGACTGCTTTACGGCCGGGATTACCCAGCAGTCACTGCAGTTATCGCGAGAAACTGCATGTGACCGCCGGGGAAAGAAGATTGCAGCCATGAAGCAGTGCAGGACGTGACCGCCGGAGATCTTCTGCCAGGTAAGTGCCGCTGACTCCTGACAGACCCGACCGACGGACACTGACAGTGACAGTGACAATCCCGATTCCGGTATCCGATAAGACGAAAATATCGGAACTCGGAATCGGAATTCCGATACAGCTAATATCGGCCGATACCCGATATTTGCAGTATCGGAATGCTCAACACTAGTGGGGAGCTCATCTGGATACACTGTGGCTCCAAGAACCGTGGAAACAGGAAGAAAAAACAGCCATCTTCGAACGAATGGGAACTCTTGGCGGTCGAAAGAGCATTGCAGGGTCTACTACCAAGTATATCGGGGCATCATGTCCGAGTCCTGTCAGACAACCGGACGGCAGTCGCTTATATAAACCACCAAGGAGGCACCCGTTCCCGGTCGCTGATGGACATAACAGAAAGGATTATGACTCTTGCAGAGCGCCACTTCCACTCATTATCGGCCCTACATATAAGATGCATAGACAACCAAAAAGCAGATTTCCTGAGCAGAAACCACCTGAAGCAGGGAGAGTGGGCATTAAAAGAGTCCATTTTTCACCAGATAGTACATACGTGGGGAAACCCAGCATAGACCTTTTTGCCACAAGGACCAACAAGAAGCTGCGAAAATTCTGCTCTCTGAATCCAGCAGACAGACCCTTAGCAGTAGATGCCTTCAGAATAAGCTGGACGTCAGGACTTCTGTATGTCTTTCCCCCAGTATGTCTAATTCCATTAGTTCTGAGGAAGATCAGGGAGGACAAAGCCAGGGTGATCTTAATAGCTCCCTTTTGGCCAAAGAGACCTTGGTTCTACTGGCTAAAGATAATGTCCATAACAGATCCATGGGTACTGCCGGAAGACCAGGACCTTCTTACACAGGGTCCTTTCAGTCACCCTCAGAAGTCCGGGCTACATTTGACGGCCTGGAATTTGAGAGGTCACCATTAGAAAAAAGGGGGTTTTCAGCCGCAGTAATATCTACCCTACTTCAAAGTAGAAAACCTGTAACTACAAAAATTTATGGCAGAATATGGAGGAAATTTTTAACAAATTCAGCGCCAATACGGGAAGGGAGATCCCAATAGTGGCTATATTAGAATTCCTACAAAAGGGCTTAGAACTAGGGCTAGCAGTTAGCACCCTTCAAGTTCATGTGTCTGCCCTCGCAGCCCTGTTTAACCATGATTTAGCAACAGGTGGGTAGCCAGGTTCATTCGGGCCTGTAGTAGAGCGGATTCTGTTCCATCCCCTGCTCCTCCACCATGGTATCTCAATTTTATCGGCCTTAACGGGTAGCCCCTTTGAGCCCCTAGACACAATATCCGATAAAGCTTTAACTATTAAAACCACTTTGTTGATAGCGCTCACATCAGCCCGTAGGATTGGAGACCTGCATGCGTTATCAGCTGACTCTCCTTACACTCGGATTCTAGATGACAGAGTATTAAAACTAGACCCTGCATATTTACCCAAAGTAGTATCAAAATTCCACAGAGCTCAGGAAATAATATTGCCATCCTTTTGTCCTAACCCTAGCAACACAAAAGAGGAAAAACTACACTGTTTAGATGTTAGGAGATGTATCCTACAATATCTAGAAAGAACGAAAACTTGGAGGAAAAGCAGGTCATTACTTGTGTCTTTTCAGGGGGCGAGAAAAGGCCTAGGAGCCTCTAGACAAACTATAGCTAGATGGGTTAGAGAGGCCATTATGCTAGCTTATAGTAGTGTAGGCAGGGCTGTTCCTGAAGGACTTAAGGCCCACTCCACAAGAGCCATGTCGACATCTTGGGCGGAGAAAGCAGATGCCACGATCGACCAAATCTGTAAGGCGGCCACTTGGTCCTCTCCGTCAACTTTTTTCAGACACTATAGATTAGATTTATCTGCTACCTCTGATCTCACGTTCGGGAGAAGAGTGTTGGAAGCAGTGATCCCTCCCTAAAACAGAATGCGAATCTCTGTAATTCTCTCGTGGTGCCGTCATGTATGATGGAAAAACACGGGTATTACATACCTGGTAATGTGTTTTTTCATGAGACATGACGGCACCCTTATATTCCCGCCCTTGATCAAGTCACTAGTTGGGTGCATTTTTATTATTTTTATTATTTTTTCACTCCCTTGGATTGGGTTAATTAAAATTGTAAAGAATGTATTATTTATGTGTGTACTAACATGCGGAGTTCCTCTCGTGCTCTGTAAAACAACTGATGCGGAGAGAGGAGCCGCCCCTTTTATCTTGAAGGTTTCCTGTCCTTGATGGGCGGATCCCCTCTCTCGTGGTGCCGTCATGTCTCATGAAAAAACACATTACCAGGTATGTAATACCCGTGTTTCGCATTTAGGAGAGGAAAGATAGCCAACTAAACCCATCTGGATGCCCTACTTATCTGGGGACATCTGGAAAAATCGTTGGGGAGCTGATAACTCCATTTTTACAAAAAGGCTACAATCTGTATGTTGACAACTACTACACCAGAATACCACTGTTTAAAAGTCTGGTTGAACATAACACAGGGGCTTGTGGGAGCATTTGCAAAAACTGTCAGGGGTTTCCACAATCATTGGTCAACGAAATGTTCCGAAAGGGGCAGTCAGGGGCTTTACGGAATGGAGAGCTGCTTGCCCTTAAGTATAAGGATAAAAAAGATTATTTTTATCCTGAGCTCGATCCACACAGATGCCACAAGGGCCACTGCAGACCAACACAGATCCACTACTCCAAAACCTGTGTCATTGACTACAACAAATATATGGGGGGTGTGGAACTTGCAGATCAGGTTCTACAGCCATACCAGGTATCAAGAAAATCATATATCTGGTACAAAAAGTTAGTCATCTATTTGTTTCAGGTGGTATTTTCCTTGATTATCAAGAAAAGGTCATTGAAAATCTTGTTTTTGAAAATTTTGTCCCCACCAATCCTTTAAAACCTGAAGATGTCAGAAGACTCACTGAGCGACATTTTTATTGCACTCATTCCAGCAACTGTAACAAGAAAGGACGCCTCAGAGAAGGTTTCGTGTATGTTCCAAGAGAGGAATGAGGCATGATACCCGCTATTATTGCCACAATGCCCATCATTGCCAGCCCATGAGTGCTTTAAAATCTTGCACAGAACCACATTTTTAAACTGTTTTTACATTCAAGCATTTGGTTTATTTAGTGACTGACACATTTGAGTAGAGCTGACTTAACAATTTAACAGGGTAGGTGGGGGAATGTCTCCAGAGACACAAGCCTGGCACAATATATTGGGTACTACAATGACATTTTTGCAATTTTTGCTCTAAAACTTCCACTGCGTGGTTCTGGAAGTCATCCATATAGTGAAAATGGTCACTATATCCAAAGATGAATTCCCAGAGGGGTGTCATTTCCAAAATGGGGTCACTTCAGGGGGATTCTGTTGTTCTGGCACTTAGCAGCTCTTCAAAGTGCTATAACAGCAGAATACCCCCTGAAGTGACCCCATTTTGGAAAGGACACCCCTCTGGGAATTGGAAATGACACCCCTCTGCAAATTCATCTATGGGTGTAGTGACCAATTACCTATCTACCTATTATCCAGTGTAAAATCTGGGGTTAAAACATTTTAGTGGTAAAAATTTAATTATATTTTCTTCACTGCCCAAAGGTATAATTTCCTATGGAACAGCTGTGGAGTCAGTATGCTCACTGCACCAATAGAAGAATTCATTCAGGGAAGTATTTTGTAAAATGCAGTCACTTTTTGGGGGCTTATGCTGTTCTGGCACCTCAGGGTCTCTGACAATGTGACATGTCACCCACAAACAATTCCAGCAAAATCTGCTCTCCAATATCGCGCTCCTACCCTTCCGAGCTCTGCCATGCGCCCAAACAGTGGTTTATCCCCACACGAGGTGTCCGCATACTCAGGACAAATTGCACAACAACTTTTGGAGTCCAATTTCTCTTGCTACCCTTTGGAAAAAAAAATTGATGGCGAAAAGATCATTTTTTGTGGACAAAATATGATTTTTTATTTTCAAGGATCTACGTTATTAACTTTTTTCCTTCCACATTTCTTTCATTCCTGTGAAGCACCTGAAGGGTTAATAAACTTCTTGAATGTGTTTTTGAGTACCGAGGGGTGCAGTTTTTAGAATCGTGTCACTTTTGAGTATTTTCTGTCATACTGACCCCCCAAACTCAATTCAACTGTGAGGTGGTCCCTAAAAAACACGGATTTTGGTAAAGACTTACCTGTAAAATCCTTTTCAGCGAAGGAAGGAAGAGAGACACAGTAATCATTACTGATGGGTAGGCGGAGCCCCAGATCAGGATGTTACCTCAGATCAAAAGAGTGATGACTGGCTGGCCCCTCCAGCTCGGGCTCCTCCTACTCAGCTCCAGTCGTACCAAAGCTTTTAGGAAAAGAGCCAAGATCACCAGCGGAGCAACATAACCCCTTCTGAAGGAACTTCAGAGAAAAAACACAAGGATACAGGTTATGCATGCAAAGAAAGCCAAAAACCACAGAGTTCCAGGTACTACTCACGGAACCTGACTACTGCGATGAGCTGGCGATGCTGGAACAGAGCCTTAGCGCGCTGACCTCAGCCCAGATAATCGCTATCAGATAAGGGTCGCGCTGCATCTGAAAACATCAACACACTTCTGCCGTGGGAGGGTGCTGTGTCTCTCTTCCTTCCTTCGCTGAAAAGGATTTTACAGGTAAGTCTTTACCAAAATCCGTGTTTCAGCTGCAGATGAAGGAAGAGAGCCACAGTAATCATTACTGATGGGACGTCCCAAAGCAGTTCAAAATAAGGGTGGGAAAAAACCAACAAAAGGCAGAAACCCAACAACCTTAACAACAAAGCGCAACCAGCGCTAAACACAAGTTCATCCAGAACTTTAAACTACAGCTGCCTGCAGGACCCTACGTCCGAGGGCTGCATCAGCGGAAGCACTGACGTCCACTTTATAAAACCTTGTAAACGTGTGGACAGAGCGCCAAGTCGCCGCTCGGCAAAGCTGCACTGCCGAAGCACCTTGATGAAAAGCCCACGATGAAGCCACAGCTCTCGTGGAATGGGCTCGAATCTTAATCGGGCAAGATTCACCCCGAAGACGGTAAGCTTCCAAAATAGCTGACCGGATCCAACGAGCTATAGAACCCTTGGAAGCTCGTTGACCACGCCGACGACCTGCCGGAACCACAAACAGGGAGTCCGTCTTACGAAAACCTTGAGTAATAGATAGATAAAACTTCAAGGCCCGCACTAAATCCAATGTGTGTAAATCTCGCTCTTTCGTATTCTTCGGATCCGGACAGAGTGAAGGCAACACAATATCCTGGTTAACATGAAATTGTGACACCACTTTAGGCAAAAAATCACCCCGAGTGCGAAGCACTACACGATCCGGAAAAAACTCCAGAAAAGGAGGCGAACAAGAAAGAGCTGCCAATTCAGAAACTCTCCTCAAGGAAGTGACTGCAACAAGGAAAGCCACCTTCCAAGAAAGTAAAGAAAGGCTAGCAGAAACCATAGGTTCAAAAGGTTTATGCTGAAGAGCCTCCAAAACAAGGTTGAGCCGCCAAGGAGACACGGGTGCCTTCCGCGGCGGAAACTTACGAGAGATACCTCGGAAAAAGGAGAGCACGTCTCTATTCGAAGCAATGGTTCTCCGGAACAATAAGGACAGAGCAGAAATCTGACCTTTCAGAGTGCTAACTGCCAAACCCTTGTCTAGCCCATGCTGCAGAAAAGCCAACAGGTTGGGAATGGAAAATTTTCTCGGGTTCCGAGAAGACCCCAAACACCACGAAAAGAAGGTTTCCCAAATTTTGTGGTAAATCCTAGAAGTAGCCGGACATCTTGCAGCACGAAGGGTAGCAATGACCTCGGCTGAAAAACCTCTACGGGTCAAGATTTCGGTCTCAAGAGCCACGCCGTCAAACGCAGGGACATCAAGTCCGGATGACAAACGGGCCCCTGAGTCAACAAGTCCGGTTGAAGAGGGAGTGGAAACGGAGGTGCCGCCAACAGCGACATTATTGTCGAGAACCACACCCTTCTTGGCCAGTCTGGAGCTATCAGAATAGCTGGAATCTCTCTAGTCTGATCCGACGCAGCACTAGAGGAAGTAAGGATATCGGCGGGAATACATAGATCAGCTCGAACTGATCCCACTGAGCCACTAGAGCATCCACCGCCACCGCCTTCGGGTCCTTGTACCTGGACATGAATGTCGGTAACTTGGCATTGGACCTGGATGCCATCAAATCCACTTGGGGGGTTCCCCAGCGAGAGCACAGTAGTGCAAAGACTTCCGGGTGGAGGCTCCATTCCCCGGGATCCATCCTTCTGCGACTGAGAAAGTCCGCTGTAATATTCTGAACCCCTGGAATGTGAATCGCCGAAATGGCTGGTACACTGGCCTCTGCCCAAATCAGAATTCGGGACACCTCCACCATGAGTCTGGAACTCTTTGTCCCACCTTGGTGATTGATATACGCGACAGCCGTCGCATTGTCTGTCTGCACTCGGACTGGCAGACCGCTCAAAGGGACCGTCCAATGTTGGAGGCAAAGGAAAATCGCCCTCAATTCCAGGATGTTGATCGGAAGAAAAGACTCTTCCGATGACCATACCCCCTGAATCCAGAGATTGTTCCAAACACCCCCCCAGCCCGACAGGCTGGCATCGGTGGTTATAACTGACCACTTCGGAGGGAGGAAAGACTTCCCCAGGGAGAAAGCCCCTGGACGTAACCACCATTCTAGAGAATCCCGCACCGCGCGAGGAATGGTGACACTGCAATCCAGCGATTGCAACTGGTTCCATCGACTCAAGATGAACCTTTGGAGAGTCCTGGAATGGAACTGGGCAAAAGGAATTGCCTCCATGGACGCCACCATCAGACCCAGAAGACGCATACACTTCCGTAGGGACATTGCCGTTGAGGATGTCATAATCTGTACATGTCGAAGAAGACATGACTGTTTGTCTGGTGGTAGGGAAACTACCGACCGAAACGTGTCGAGATGCATTCCCAAAAAGAGAATTGTCCTCGATGGTTCCAGGGACGACTTCTCCCAATTGACCAGCCAACCGAAGTCTTTCAGAAACTGAAGAGACAAATCCCGAGCCGTCAACGCCTCCTCCTCCGAGGAAGCCACGATCAAAAGATCGTCCAGATAAGGAGAATCGTAATCCCCTGTCTTCGAAGGAGTGCCATGAGGGGCGCCAGAATTTTTGTAAAGACCCTTGGCGCTGAGGCTAAGCCGAACGGCAGAGCCACGAACTGGTAATGACTCTGACCTATGGCAAATCGAAGAAAGCGCTGATGAGCCTTTCCGATGGGAATATGCAAATAGGCGTCGCGAATGTCGATTGACACCAGAAAATCGTTCTGTGACAGAGCTGCCACAACGGAACGAAGCGACTCCATGCGAAATTTCCGGGCATGGACATGCCGGTTTAAACGCTTGAGATCCAGAATCGGGCGAAATTTGTTCTCCTTTTTGGGAACTATAAAAAGGTTGGAATAAAAACCTTTCCCTCGGTCCTCTGACGGAACCGGTATCACTACACCCTTTTGTAGTAGCGATTCGACCTCTCGCTGTAGAGCGACAACAAGCTCGGGTTCCGACGGAACGCGAGATTGACAAAAAATTTGGGGGTTGAGAAGCAAACTCTATGAAATAGCCTGCCGACACTATCCGCGTTACCCAGGAATCTGGAACGCGAGCCATCCAAGTCTCCTTGAAAAGAAGCAGGCGACCCCCCACTCGAGAATCCTCGAGTGGACCCCTGGCGTCAATCCGACTTTGCGGGTTTCTTGTCAAGTTCCCGCTTGTTCTGGCGGAAACTCTGCTTCCAGGGAGTACGAGTTTTCTGAGAGGATTTCTTTCCTGAGAAAGAAGGACGACCCGATCCCCACGAGGAGTGACTAGATCGTCCTCGGCCCCGAAAGGACCGCCGACCACTATAAACACCAGGCTTACTGGACACCGAGGCCATGGCCCTTCGCTGTGGTAATGCTGATTCCTTCGCCTTAGCCTTGGAAATCAGCTCTGTGAGGTCGGATCCAAAAAGATGGCCACCCTTGTAAGGTAAGGCCAACAACCCTTGTTTGGAAACTGCGTCCCCGGCCCACTGTCTGAGCCATAAAGCTCTTCTGACTGTGACCGCTGAAGCTTGCGCTTTGGCCAGCAGAGATGCCGTATCCAGACCGGCATCAAAGATATAACAGGCTGCCGTTTCTAACCATTCACAAGTTTCCCGTATCTCAGATAACGGAGATTCATTTTGCAACTCCGTCTTCAGACGTGCCAACCAGCTTAGAGAAGCTCTAGCAGCACACATGGATCCTAGCACTGCTCGAAATCCATGACCCGCAACCTCATAGCTTGCTTTTGCCGCCAATTCTGCCTTTCTATCCAAAGGCTCCTGTAAGCTCGCTTTTCCCTTAATAGGGAGTAGAGAGGATTTACTAAGCTGAGACAAAGACACATCCACTTCAGGAGCAGAAGTCCAATTAGCCTTTAACTCCGTAGAGCAAGGATAAAGTGTATCAAAGAAATGCGTTCCATGAAAACGCTTATCTGGACATAGACGTTCCTCCTCTATTACACCATTAAGCTCATCCAGAGCTGGCAATGTTGTGCGCGAAGCACGGGACCCTGGAACATGCGTGCTGATTTACCAGGACGACTAGTTACCTCCTCCGGTAACTGTAGTATATCTCTCATGGCTTCAATTAATGCCTCCGTACGCTTCGTCATAGAGGAACGCCCCTGCGGCTCGTCCGCATCTGAATCGGATATTTCTCCATCCGAATTTAAAGGGGAACTCTGCCCAATATCAGATACATCTGACTCGCTCCGTGTAGAGGCCGGTAACGGCCTGCGTCGCTTCCTCTGAGAGGAATTAGCAGACACATATTGACCTAAAAGGTCAGATAAGTTATTAATCGATCGAGCGATATCATCCAATTTTCCACCGCTGTCGACCGCAGCGCTAGACGCTGTGGAGGTCTGCGTATCTGATTGCCGCAATGGCACTGGGACGTGATCCGCGGCATCTGAACTCTGTTCAGACATGTCTCACCTGTATGAGCAGGTCAAAGCGGTAATACCAGCAAAAAACTATGCGGTTTTTTTTTTTTTTTTTTTTTTTTCCAAACGCTGAAGGGTTAACGCTCCACCAAGCAGAGTTACCCCAGCGGTATTCAGTCAGCAAATTTAGCTGGTAGAAATAACCCTCAAAGGGGTTAATATTGCAAACTCACCAAAATATATATATATTTGTGAGCCCCAGCCAATTTTTATGTCTCTGATGAGACTGCAGCTGCAGGATAGCGATCGCTGCGCTGCGGGGTGAGGAATCCGCACTCACCCAGCTGGCCGTGGTGTCTTATGAGGAGAGGAGCGGTCCGAGGAGCCCAGGAGCCTGAGTAATGGCCGCCACAGTGAGGGGGTCGCAGGAGAAAAGCCAGAGCGCGCGTCTTCCTGCTCAAAAGACCGGGATAGATAGGCCACGCCCCCTGCTAGCTCAAATAATGAGCGCGAACTCTCCCCGCTCCTGCTCCCTCTCTGTCCTGCAGCTATCTGCCTGCGGACAAAAAATCACCACATCTTCTTGTAACAGCGCTGTCACAGCAGCGCTGAAGCATACTGACATTACATGTAGTAGCGCTGTCACAGCAGCGCTGAAGCATACTGACATTACATGTAGTAGCGCTGTCACAGCAGCGCTGAAGCATACTGACATTACATGTAGTAGCGCTGTCACAGCAGCGCTGAAGCATACTGACATTACATGTAGTAGCGCTGTCACAGCAGCGCTGAAGCATACTGACATACATGTAGTAACGCTGTCACAGCAGCGCTGAAGCATACTGACATTAGTAATAGCGCTGCTCATTCAGACGCTAAAGCACTCACACATAATTATTATTAAAATTTGTGTGGAGTACTCACCAGCCAAGGCGCCACAGGGACCCTCAGGGGTTTCTGGCGCAGTGCCCATGCTTCCCCCCAGGGCGAAGAACGCAGTGACCGCACGTGTGGTTTGCGTTCCCGCCAGAGAAGCTCTCCTCATCCCCCAGGGCCGGCAAGGATTCTGCAGGGACTTTGAGTAAATACAGATCCGCCAAGGGAGAGGTTGGGGTACAGCAGCGCTGATACCCCTGAGACCTCTAGACCAACTAGTGATCCAAGTCTCCTGTCCGAATATTAAAATAATAAAATCTTCTGAGGAGCTGCATTAGCAGCGACCATCCTCTGGACCTCAAATCTTAGACTGGAGCTGAGTAGGAGGAGCCCGAGCTGGAGGGGCCAGCCAGTCATCACTCTTTTGATCTGAGGTAACATCCTGATCTGGGGCTCCGCCTACCCATCAGTAATGATTACTGTGGCTCTCTTCCTTCATCTGCAGCTGAAAAATGGTTTTGCACATTTTGTTGTGAAAATGAGAAATCGTTGGTCAACTTTTAACCCTTATAACTTCCTAACAAAAAAAAAAATTTGTTGCCAAAAATATGGGAATTGTTATTTAATTATTTTGTGAGTTAAGGGCATAAAACTTAAAAGTTTGAAAATTGCAAAATTTTCAACATTTTCGCCAAATTTCCATTTTTTTTAACAAATAAACGCAAGTTATATCAAAGAAATGTTACCACTCTTATAAAGAAAAATATGTCACAAGAAAACAATCTCAATCACCAGGATTCGTTGAAGCGTTTCAGAGTTATGACCTCATAAAGTGACAGTGGTCAGAATTGAAAAAATTGGCCCGGTCACGAAGGCAAAAACAGGCTCTGGCGCGAAAGGGTTAAATCGTAATCATTTTTAAAATGTTTTATTTTGCTGGCATTTTAGGAGGTTTACTATAGTCGGCAGACTCTAAGGCCACTATTTGGTTGTGAATTGTCATCGCAAACATCAGGACCACAATCATGATTTCAGGGTGCCGATGGGGTTAAAGAGGAATCGACCACACTCTGTTAACCATTTATATGATGTAGCCACTATTGACAGCAGCATCTAAAAGGTTACACATATATGGACAGTGCCAACACTGATCGTGGCTGATACAGCAAGTTGTCAGCTATAATGTACAGCTGACAGCTGCTGGAATGTCACCTGTATGGAGATGCTATTCTCATAAAACTCAGGTAAGAAAATTTTTAAAACAATCCACAGGGAGGAGATTGGAACAAAACAAAATCCTCTAAACTGCATGCTCGCAAACGCCAGAAGATTGACAAACAAGATGGAAGAACTAGAAGCAGAAATATCCACAGGTAACTGATATAGTGGGAAGAACCGAGACATGGTTAGAGGAAAGCTATGACTGGGCAGTTAACTTACAGGGTTACAGTCTGTTTAGAAAGGTTTGTAAAAATCAGAGAGGTGGAGGAGTTTGTCTTAATGTAAAGTGTTGCCTAAAGTCCACCCACAAGGGTGGTTTGCAAGTTAATGACCGGGCCAATTTTTACAATTCTGACCACTGTCCCTTTATGAGGTAATAACTCTGGAAAGCTTCCATGAATCCCAGTGATTCTGACACTGTTTTCTCGTGACATTATACTTCATGATAGTGGTAAAAAAAATTTGATATTACTTGCGTTTGTGGAAAACGTAAATTTTGAAAATTTCGCAATTTTCCAACTTTGAATTTTCATGCACTTAACCCCTTTCTGTCATCGGATGTACTATCCCGTCCATGTGACCTGGGACTTAATTCCCAGGGACGGGATAGTACGTCCAAGGCGACCAGCTGCGCTCCCGGAGGGAGAGCAGCTGATCGCGGCTGGGTGTCAACTGATTATCACAGCTGACACCCGGCACTATGTGCCAGGAGCGGTCACGGACCACTCCCGGCACATTAACCCCTGGCACACCGCGATCAAACATGATCGCGGTGTAACGGGAGCACAGGGGAGCATCGAGCACGGAGGGGGCTCCGTGCGCGCTCCCCTGAAGCCCTCAGAACAGCGCGATGTGATCGCGCTGTTCTGAGGCCTTCCTCTCTGCAGGACCCCGGATCCAAGATGGCCGCCGAGTCCTGCAGGGAGGCGGCTTCCTCAGTGCCTGCTGAGAGCAGGCGCTGAGGAAGCCTGCAGCAGTGGCTGTGAGATCGCTGGTCTCAGAGTGCTATGCACACTGAGATCAGCGATCTGATAAAATACAGTGATGTCCCACTCTGGGACAAAGTAAAAAAAAGTAAAAAAAAAAAAAAAAATGAAAATCACAAGTGTAAAAAAAAAAAATACAAAATAAAGGAAAAAAAAGATATTCCCCAATAAATTCATTTCTTCCTGTAAATAAAAAACAAAACAATAAAAGTACACATATTTGGTATTGCTGCGTCCGTAACAACCCCCCCTATAAAACTGTCCCACTAGTTAACCCCTTTAGTGAACCCCTTAAAAAAAGAAAAAAAAAACACCAAAGCAAAAAAAAAAAAAAATCAATGCTTTATCATCTAACCGCCAAACAAAAAGTGGAATAATACGCGATCAAAAAGACGGATATAAATAAACATGAAAACGCTGAAAACGTCATCTTGTCCCGCAAAAAACGAGCTGCCATACAGCATCATCAGCGAAAAAATAAAAAAAGTTATAGCTCGCAGAATAGAGCGATGATTTATTGTATAAAAGCGCCAAAACATAAAAAAATTATATAAATGAGGTATCGTCGTAATCGTACTGACCCGAATAATAAAACTGCTTTATCAATTTAACCACACGCGGAACGGTATAAACGCCCCTCCAAAAGAAATTCACGAATTGCTGATTTTTGTTCATTCTAACCTCCCAAAAATCTAAATAAAAAGCGATCAAAAAATGTCACGTGCTCAAAAATGGTAACAATAAAAACGTCAACTCATACCGCAAAAAATAAGACCTCACATGACTCTGGGCAAAAATTTGCAAAAATTATTGCTCTCAAAATGTGGTGATGCAAAAAACTATTTTTTGCAATAAAAAGCGTCTTTTAGCGTGACAGCTGCCAATCATAAAAACCCACTATAAATAGTAAATCAAACCCCCCTTTATCACCCCCTTAGTTAGGGAAAAATAATAAAATTAAAAAAATGTATTTATTTCCATTTTCCCATTAGGGTTGCAGCTAAAGTTAGGGTTAGGGTTGAGGCTAAAGTTAGGATTAGGGTTAGGGTTGGGATGAGGGTTATGGTTGGGACTAGGGTTAGGCGTGTGTTGGGGTTAGGGTTGGAGTTAGAATTGGGGGGTTTCCGCTGTTTAGGCACATCAGGGGCTCTCCAAATGTGACATGGGTCTGATCTCATATCCAGCCAATTCTGCGTTGAAAAAGTCAAATGGTGCTCCTTCACTTCTGAGCTCTGCCATGCGCCCAAACAGTAGTTTACCCCCACATATGGGGTATCAGCATACTCAGGACAAATTGCACAATAACTCTTGGGGCCCAATTTCTTCTGTTACCCTTGGAAAAATAAAAATTGGGGGCAAAAATATCATTTTGTAAAAAAAAAAATGCTTTTTTTGTTTTTACGGCTGTACGTTATAATCTTCTGTGAAGAACTTCGGGGTTCATAGTGCACACCACACATCAAGATAAGTTCCTAGAGAGGTCTACTTTCCAAAATGGGGTCACTTGTGGGGGGTTTCCACTGTTTAGGCACATCAGGGGCTCTCCAAATGCGACATGACGCCCGCAGACCATTCTATCAAAGTCTGCAATCCAAAACGTCACTACTTCCCTTCCGAGCCCGAAGTGTGCCCATACAGTAGTTTTCTCCCACATATTGGGCATCAGCGTACTCAGGACAAATTGGACAACAACTTTTGGGAAAATAAAAATTTGGGGACTAAAAGATCATGTTTCTGGAAAAAATATGATTTTTTTATTTTCATGCTCAGGCGTTATAAACTTTAGTGAAACACCTGGGGGTTCAAAGTTCTCATCACACATCTAGAAAAGTTCCTTGAGGGGTCTAGTTTCCAAAATGGTGTCATTTGTCGGGGGTTTCCACTGTTTAGGCAGATCAGGAGCTCTCCAAACACGACATGGCGTCCAGCCAATTCTGCGTTGAAAACGTCAAACGGCGCTCCTTCCCTTTCAAGCTGTGCCATGCACCCAAACAGTGGTTTATCCCCACATATGGGGTATCAACGTACTCAGGACAAATTTCACAATAACTTTTGGGAGTCTTGTTACCCTTGGGAAAATAAAAATTGGGGTGAAAAGATCATTTTTGTGGAAAAAATATGATTTTTTAATTTTACGGCTCTACGTTATAAACTTGTGTGAAGCACTTGGGGGTAAGTTTCTTAGGGGGTCTAGTTTCCAAAATGGGGTCACTTGTGGGGGATTTCCACTATTTAGGCATGTCAGGGGCTCTCCAAATGCAACATGGCATCCAATCTCAATTCCAGCGAATTTTGGTTGGAAAAAGTCAAATGGTGCTCCTTCCATTTCGAGCTCTGCCGTGCGCCCAAACAGTGGTTCCCACCCACATATGGGGTATCAGCGTACTCAGGACAAATTGGACAACAACTTTTGTGGCCCAATTTCTACTGTTACCCTTGGGAAAATAAAAAATTGGTTACTAAAAGATAATTTTTGTGGGAAAAAAATAGGATATTTTATTTTCATGCCCGGGCATTATAAACTTGTGTGAAGCACTTGGGGGTTCAAAAAATTGGTGACTAAAGGATAATTTTTGTGGGGAAAAAAAAACCGGATTACTTACCGGTAATGCTCTTTTATAGAGCCCACGACAGCACCCACTGAGAGAGGGGATCCGCCCCTAGGAACAGGAAACCTACAGAGTAATAAAAGGGGCGGCCCCCCTCGCTCCTCAGTTGGATTACAGAGAATGAGATGAACCGCCACACAAGTTTCAGTTAATTTGCTCTATAATACGTTTAAGGTATATATACATATTTACACTGCTAGACTATGTACAGCAATTATATACATTTAGCCCTTCACCCAACGGAATACAACGTGCATACTATAACTAGGGGAGGGAAGTGAGTGGGTGCTGTCGTGGGCTCTATAAAAGAGCATTACCGGTAAGTAATCCGGTTTTTTCTCTTCGCCACAACAGCATCCACTGAGAGATTTTCAGAGACTATCACCTGGGAGGGACCACCGTGTCAAGGACTGATCTACCAAACACTAGGTCTGTTGAGGAAGATAGATCTAATCTATAGTGATCATAGAAGGTAGAAGGTGAAGCCCAGGTTGCAGCCTTACATATAAGGTCTATCGGGACATCTGCTCTTTCTGCCCAGGAGGAAGATATGGCTCGTGCGGAATGTGCTTTCACGCCCTGCGGTGGAATCTTCCCCTTTGTCACATACGCCAGAGATATTGCGTCTCTAATCCACCGAGACAGCGTACTCTTTGTCACTCCTGCACCTTTACGGCTACCCTGGAATGAGACAAAGAGAGCCCTGCTCTGCCTTCAGGGTCTAGTCCTGTCTAGATACATTAAGACGGCCCTTTTAACATCTAAAGTGTGGAATCTCTCTTCCTGTGGTGATGAGGGGTTATCATAAAAGGAAGGAAGGTAGATCTCCTGGGATCTATGAAATTTTGTCGCCACTTTAGGGAGATAAGATGGGTCTGTTTTTAAGACTATTTTGTCCTGAAATACTGACAGGAAAGGAGGATCTATCGATAAGGCCTGGAGATCACTCACTCTTCTCGCTGAGACCAGGGCTACTAACAAAATGGTTTTAAATGAAACATTTTATTGGAACTGAATGGAGGGGTTCAAATGGATCTTCCGTTAAGGCGTCTAGAACTAAGTTTAAGTCCCAAGATGGCATCTGTGGTATATAGACTGGTTGTGCTCGATGGCAGGCTGAGATAAACCGAGCCACCCATTTATTGCCTGCTACGTCATGACTGTATAAGGCTCCTAGAGCTGACACTTGGACTTTAAGCGTATTTACTGATAGACCTAATTCATGTCCTTTTTGCAAAAATTCTAGGAAAGCCGGGATGGGTACTTCATCGGATAGGTGTGCCGAATGAAATGTTAAGAATTTTTTCCAGACTCTGGCATATATATTAGTTGTGATCTCTTTTCTACTATGCAGAAGGGTATTAATTAGACCGTCTGAAAACCCTCTTTGCTTTAATAGCTGCCTTTCAAATTCCAAGCCGTGAGGCTCAGGCCTTTGACCTGAGGGTGACTGGTGACATGGCCCTTGTGAGAGAAGGTCCCGGTCCCAAGGGAGGATCCATGGATCTGAGACCGACATGGCCCTCAGCCATGAGAACCATGGCCTTTTGGGCCAGAACGGAGCTATTAAGATTATTCTTGCTCCTTCCTCCCTGATTTTCCGGATGACGATTGGTAGTAACATCATTGGAGGAAAGGCATAAGCTAGGCGAAAATTCCACGGGGTCTGCAAAGCATCCAGTATGTCCGGACTGTCCATCTTGAACAACGAAGCAAACCTTTCGACTGTCTGTTGTTCCTTGTGGCAAACAGGTCTATTTCTGGCTTGCCCCATCTGACTGATATCATGTTGAAGATTCGGCGACTGAGCATCCATTCTCCCTGATGTAGAGTATGGCGACTGAGAAAATCTGCTTTGATATTGTCTGCCCCTCTGACATGCAGTGCTGATAGGGACAGGAGATGATTTTCTGCCAATCTTAGAATTTTCTCCGCGATAGACATGAGCGCTACCGATCGTGTTCCTCCTTGGTGGTTTAGGTATGCTACAGAGGTGGTGTTGTTTGATAGAATCCTTGTATGAGTTCCTTGTAGCTGCGGAAGAAAGTTATATATAGCTTAATATATAGCTTTTAATTCTCTCATATTTGACGAGTCCTCTACCTCAGATCTAGACCACTTTCCCTGCACAATAAAGTCTTTTAAATGCGCTCCCCATCCCAAGGGACTGGCATCTGTGGTTACTATATTTGAGGGGACCACTACCCAAGGAACTCCTCCCGAAAGATTATCTGGATCTAGCCACCACCTTAGGGAATTGACCACCTCCGATGGCAGGGATATCATACTTTCTAAATGTCCCTGTAAGCTCTCTCCTTTTTGCAGGATGATTCTTTGTAATTCCCTGGTATGAAACTGGGCCCACTGGACTGCCGGAATACAAGAGGTTAAAGATCCTAGCAAGGACATGCCTGCTCTTAGTGATATTATGGGATTATTTACCACAAGACGTACTTTATTGATCACAGTTAATTTCTTTGCCTCTGGTAGCAGACATCTCTGACTTACTGAATCCAGATGAAGGCCTAGGAACGTCTGACAGGTTACCGGGTGAAGCCTGGATTTTTCCCAGTTTATCAACCAACCTAATTTCTGCAAGGATGAAATTACGTCAGATAGTCTGTGCTCACACTGCAGATACGAATTTCCCACTATTAGAATATCATCCAGATATGGGATTACCAGGGTATCTTTTATTCGCAAGTATGACATCACCTCCAGCATTAGTTTGGTGAAGACGCGGGGTGCCATTGACAGTCCGAAGGGCATTGCTGTGAATTGAAGATGACGGATTCGGCCTTCTAATATTACTGCTACTCGTAGAAACCGCTGATGCGAGATTTGTATTGGTAGATGGTAATACGCATCTTTGAGATCCACGACCGCCATGTAGCATCTGGGAAATAGAAGTTTAATGGCTGACCGTATAGACTCCATTTTAAAAGTCCGGGCCTTCAAAAAGGTATTCAGCTTCTTTAAATTAACTATGGTTCTAAATGAACCATCTGGTTTAGACACTAGAAACAAGGGAGAATAAAAGCCTTTCCCTCTTTGATGAATTGGAACCTCCACTAGTACCTTTTTATGTAATAGGCCTTTAATTTCTAATTCTAATGACTCCTGTTGAGCCTGAGACTTTAAAGAAGTCAATAGAAAGGAGTCCGGAGGATTCCGGACAAATTCCAGTGCTAGACCTGATTTTATAATATTAATGGCCCAGGGTTTGAAGTGATTTTTTTCCCAGTGACAGCAGAAGTGTAACAGCCTGCCACCAACAGGTAGATTGACACTACCGGAATTTTTCTCCTGGTTTAAAGGGACGTTTACCGAACAAGTTTCCTTTCGGTCTGAAGTCCTTATTATTCCAGGAGTTCTGGGCTTTATAGTCCTTCTTTCTGCCAAACGCTGGCTTTCTAAATGACCTCCTGTAGGATGGAACGTATGGATTAGGGAAGCCTTTCTTTCTCTCTGCTGCCTTGGTTAGGATGTCATCTAGTACTGCACCAAACAGATACTCACCCTGGCAGGGTATAGCGCAGAGTTTAGACTTAATGTGCGTGTCCCCCTTCCAGACTTTTAGCCATAACGCTCTTCTAGCTGCGTTAGTTAAACCCGCCGTTCTTGCTGCTAGGCGGAGAGAATCTATTGAAGCATCTGACAAAAAGGCAGCTGCACCTTTAATTAATGGAATGGAGGCACGTAGCTTATCTCTGGATAGGCCATTTTTTATATTGTCCTCCAACTGGTCTAACCATATTAACAAGGCTCTACCCGTACATGTGGCCGATATCGCTGGCTTGAATGCTCCTATACATGATTCCCATGATCTTTTAAGCAGTGTGTCTGCTTTCCGATCCAGGGGATCCGATAACATTCCAGTATCTTCCACTGGAAGAGAGGACCGGCGAGAAGTTGAGGCTACAGCCGCGTCCACCTTAGGTGCTTTTGCCCAAGAGGCTGTATCTTCATCATTGAAGGGGTATCGTCTTTTGGATGCCGCTGGCATAAAACCTCTCTGCCCTTGCTTTTCCCATTCTTTTTTAACCATATCTTTTATGGCTGGAATTATAGGAAATACTCGACCCTTTCGTTGGGAGAGACCTGAAAACAATCTCTTGGGGAGTTTTAGGGTCTTTAACGTCCGACAATCCCATAGTGTTTCTTATTGATTTAATCAGGTTATTTATGCTATCAGTCGGAAAGCATGTATGTTCCTCTTCCTCCTCTGAGGACACAGATTCTTGCGAAGCCTGCGAATTTAGCTCTCCACTGTCTGAAGAAGACCCCACTTTAGGCGGGGTGACCTCTCTAAGGGTTTTTCTTCCCGTAACACTACTTGCTCCCCCTAGGGCCTGTAGCTCTTCCCTAATCATTAGACGAATATCCTCCGTTCTAACTGAATTTTCTTCCTGGAGCGTATGGCCAATGCATATTTGACACAATCTTTTAGAATACGCGTCTGGGAGGGGCTGGGAGCATAGGGCACATTCCTTGTGTTTGGATTTGTCCGTTTTTTTCGCCTAAGGATAGACAGAAAGAGGAGGGAAGGGCCATCAGCTTGACAGGTGTGATTTAAAAACACTCACCAAGTGAAGCTCTTTTGTCAGCACGGTACCGGCTTTGAAGTCAAAGGATCTGGCTGCGGCGTGGAGTGAGATGATTTTCCTCCATCTCTATTAGTGGAACCACTTCGCTTGGAGCGTCCACTTTCACCTTTTTTGCTGCTGCTGCTACGACATGGATTAACCATGTCGTCAGAGAGGTGCGACACAGGGTCACCCGGAGCTGACATTGCTGCACACCGGAGGCCCCACAAGCGGTGCTTTTATGCAGCTGCCCGCAAAAAAAAACCCCTTTTTTTTTTCATCATAGCGCTGACCCGCTGATCCTTCACTTCCGGGTTCTGCATCTTCAGCGCATGCGCGGCCGCTCTGTACCGCTCTCTGCCTCCATGGTATCCTCGGAGGGCTGATTCCACCTCCGGCGATCACCGAACGCGCGCCTCTGTTCTGCGCCGCGTCTCTCTGCCCCGGCACTCCAGTCATGCCCCCACATCATGGCAGAGGAGGGCAGCGGCTCCTCCACGCCGACTCACATCACCTCAAGGCTCCCGGGATTCTGAAGGTAGGGCAGCCTTACTGCCATATTTATGCGAGCCAGAGCTATATCGCTCCTGGCCTCGCATTACCACCTGGTGTGCGCCGCGTCTCTTCCTCCATGATAGCATCCTGTTTCAGGTGGTTAATCCCCAGTCGAGGAGGGAGTTGAATTAAAAACTCCCCCGACGCTGCTTCTGGTGCCGGAGCCCCTGCCGCTCTTATAGACACTGCGCAGGCGGTTCCCTAGCCCAGGCATCCTCTTCTCAGTAGGTTCCTCTCTTAGGAACAGGAAACCAACTGAGGAGCAAGGGGGGCCGCCCCTTTTATCTCTCTGTAGGTTTCCTGTTCCTAGGGGCGGATCCCCTCTCTCAGTGGGTGCTGTCGTGGCGAAGAGAAAAAAAGGATTTTTTATTTTCATGCCGGGGCATTATAAACTTGTGTGAAGCACACAAAGTGCTCACCACAGATCTAGATAAGTTCCTTAGGGGGTATAGTTTCCAAAATGGGGTCACTTGTGGGGGGTTTCCACTGTTTAGGCTCATCTGGTGCACTGCAAACGGAACATGACCCCCATCAATGTCTGCATTCCAAAATGTTATTACTTTCTTTCCAAGCCCTGCCATGCGCTCAAACAGTTCCCCACCCTCCCCCCCACATAGAGGGTATCAGCATACTCAGGACAAATTGGACAACAACTTTTGGGGTCCAATTTCCTTGGGAAAAAAATCAAAAATTTGGGACTAAAAAATCATTTTTGTGGAAAATTGTTTTGCTTTTTTTTTTTTTCCCACACCCAGGCATTATAAACTTTTGTGAAACACTTAGGGGTTCAAAGTGCTCACAACAGATCTAGATAAGTTCCATAGGGGGTCTAGTTTCCAAAATGGTGTCACTTGTGGGGGGGTTTCCACAGTTTAGGCGCATCAGAGGCTCTCCAAACGCAACATGGCGTCCAATCTCAATTCCAGCCAATTTTGGTTTGAAAAAGTCAAACGGCGATCCTTCCCTTACGAGCTCTGCCGAGTGCCCAAACAGTGTTTTCCCCCACATATGGGGTATTGGCGTACTCAGAAGAAATTGCACAACAACTTTATCTGTCCATTTTCTCCTTTTACCCTTGTGAAAATGGAAAAAAGTTTGTAAAAGATAATTTTTGTGACTAAAAAGTTAAATATTCATTTTTTCCTTCCACGTTGCTTCAGCTCCTGTGAAGCACCTAAAGGGTTAATAAACTTCTTGAATGTGGTTTTGAGTACCTTGAGGGGTGCAGTTTTTAGAATGGTGTCACTTTTGGGTATTTTCTGCCATATAGACCCCTCAAAGTGACTTCAAATGTGAGGTGGTCCCTAAAAAAAAAAAATGGTTTTGTAAATTTTGTTGTAAAAATGAGAAAATCGCTGGTCAACTTTTAACCCTTATAATTTCCTAACAAAGAAATTTTGGTTCCAAAATTGTGCTGATGTAAAGTAGACATGTGGGAAATGTTATTTCTTAACTATTTTGTGTGACATATTTCTGTTTTAAAGGAATAAAAATTCAAAGTTTGAAAATTGCAAAATTTTCGCCATATTTGCGATTTTTAAAAAATAACCACAAGTTATATTAAATAAATTTTACCACTAACGTGAAGTACAATATGTCACGAGAAAACAATCTCAGAATCGCGAAGATCCGTTGAGGCGTTCCAGAGTTATAACTTCAGAAAGAGACAGTGGTCAGAATTGTAAAAATTAGCCAGGTCATTAACGTGCAAACCACACTTGGGGGTTAAGGGGTTAAATCACAGCGATATGTCATACAAAATAGTTAATAAGTAACATTTCCCACATGTCTACTTTACATCAGTACAATTTTGGAACCAAAGTTTTTATTTGTTAGGAAGTTATAAGGGTTAAAAGTTGAACAGCAATTTCTCATTTTTTACAACACTATTTGTTTTTTTTTTAGGGACCACCTCACATTTGAAGTCACTTTAAGGGGTCTATATGATAGAAGATACCCAAAAGTGACACCATTCTAAAAACTGCACCCCTCAAGGAGCTCAAAACCACATTCAAGAAGTTTATTAACCCTTCAGGTGCTTCACAGGAATTTTTGGAATGTTTAACCCCTTAACCCACAAGGGTGGTTTGCACGTTAATGACCGGGCAAGTTTTTTACAATTCTGACCACTGTCTCTTTATGAAGCTATAACTCTGGAACGCTTCAACGGATCTTCGCGATTCTGAGATTGTTTTCTCGTGACATATTGTACTTCACGTTAGTGGTAAAATTTCTTCCATATAACTTACGTTTATCTTTGAAAAAAAGGCAAATATGGCAAAAATTTTGAAAATTTTGCAATTTTCAAACTTTGAATTTTTATTCCCTTCAAACAGAGAAATATGTCACACAAAATAGTTAAGAAACACGGGTATTACATACCTGGTAATGTGTTTTTTCATGAGACATGACGGCACCACGAGAGAGGGGATCCGCCCATCAAGGACAGGAAACCTTCAAGATAAAAGGGGCGGCTCCTCTCTCCGCATCAGTTGTTTTACAGAGCACAAGAGGAACTCCGTATGTTAGTACACACATAAATAATACATTCTTTACAATTTTAATTAACCCAATCCAAGGGAGTGAAAAAATAAAAATGCACCCAACTAGTGACGTGATCAAGGGAGGGAATTATAAGGGTGCCGTCAAGTCTCATGAAAAAACACATTACCAGGTATGTAATACCCGTGTTTTTCCATCATACATGACGGCACCACGAGAGAATTACAGAGATTCGCATTCTGTTTTAGGGAGGGATCACTGCTTCCAACACTCTTCTCCCGAACGTGAGATCAGAGGTAGCAGATAAATCTAATCTATAGTGTCTGAAAAAAGTTGACGGAGAAGACCAAGTGGCCGCCTTACAGATTTGGTCGATCGTGGCATCTGCTTTCTCCGCCCAAGATGTCGACATGGCTCTTGTGGAGTGGGCCTTAAGTCCTTCAGGAACAGCCCTGCCTACACTACTATAAGCTAGCATAATGGCCTCTCTCACCCATCTAGCTATAGTTTGTCTAGAGGCTCCTAGGCCTTTTCTCGCCCCCTGAAAAGAGACAAGTAATGACCTGCTTTTCCTCCAAGTTTTCGTTCTTTCTAGATACTAAAGGATACATCTCCTAACATCTAAACAGTGTAGTTTTTCCTCTTTTGTGTTGCTAGGGTCAGGACAAAAGAATGGCAATATTATTTCCTGAGCTCTGTGGAATTTTGATACTACTTTGGGTAAGTATGCAGGGTCTAGTCTTAATACTACTCTGTCATCTAGAATCCGAGTGTAAGGAGAGTCAGCTGATAACGCTTGCAGGTCTCCAATCCTACGGGCTGATGTGAGCGCTAACAAAGTGGTTTTAATAGTTAAAGCTTTATCGGATATTGTGTCTAGGGGCTCAAAGGGGCTACCCGTTAAGGCCGATAAAACCAGATTGAGGTCCCATGGTGGAGGAGCAGGGGATGGAACAGAATCCGCTCTACTACAGGCCCGAATGAACCTGGCTACCCACCTGTTTGCTAAATCATGGTTGAACAGGGCTGCGAGGGCAGACACATGAACTTGAAGGGTGCTAACTGCTAGCCCTAGTTCTAAGCCCTTTTGTAGGAATTCTAATATAGCCACTATTGGGATCTCCCCTTCCTGTATTGGCGCTGAATTTGTTAAAAATTTCCTCCATATTCTGCCATAAATCTTTGTAGTTACAGGCTTTCTACTGCGAAGTAGGGTAGATATTACTGTGGCTGAAAACCCCCTTTTTTCTAATAGTGACCTCTCAAATTCCAGGTCGTCAAATGTAGCCCGGACTTCTGAGGGTGACTGAAAGGACCCTGTGTAAGAAGGTCCTGGTCTTCCAGCAGTACCCACGGATCTGTTATGGACATTATCTTTAGCCAGTAGAACCAAGGTCTCTTTGGCCAAAAGGGAGCTATTAAGATCACCCTGGCTTTGTCCTCCCTGATCTTCTTCAGAACTAATGGAATTAGACATACTGGGGAAAGGCATACAGAAGTCCCGACGTCCAGCTTATTCTGAAGGCATCTACTGCTAAGGGCCTGTCTGCAGGATTCAAAGAACAGAATTTTCGCAGCTTCTTGTTGGTCCTTGTGGCAAAAAGGTCTATGCTGGGTTTCCCCCACATATGTACTATCTGGTGAAAAATGGACTCTTTTAATGCCCACTCTCCCTGCTTCAGGTGGTTTCTGCTCAAGAAATCTGCTTTTTGGTTGTCTATGCCTCCTATATGTAGGGCCGATAATGAGTGGAAGTGGCGCTCCGCAAGAGTCATAATCTTTTCTGTTATGTCCATCAGCGACCGGGAACGGGTGCCTCCTTGGTGGTTTATATAAGCGACTGCCGTCCGGTTGTCTGACAGGACTCGGACATGATGCCCCGATATACTTGGTAGTAGACCCTGCAATGCTCTTTCGACAGCTAAGAGTTCCCATTCGTTCTAAGACAGCTGGTTTTCTTACTGTTTCCACGGTTCTTGGAGCCACAGTGTATCCAGATGAGCTCCCACCCCCAAGGGCTGGCATCTGTTGTGACCACCTTGGAGACCGGGAACTTCCATGGAATCCCTCGCGGAGATGTATCTATTCTCAGCCACCATTGGAGCGATTGAAGTACCGAGATTGGAAGTATGATCTTCTGGTCTAGATGTCCCTGGAGGACTAGATCTTCCTGCAACACATTCCACTGTAACCTCCTTGTATGAAACTGAGCCCACTTTACTGCCGGTATGCATGCAGTTAGTGATCCCAACACCGACATGGCTTTCCTTAGCGTAATTTGAGGTTTTTGTATTGTTGTTGTTGTTGTTATCATCTGTTTTATCCTGAGCTCTTTTTCTTCTGGAAGACGACATTCCTGTGTTATTAATAGAGTCTATCGTTATTCCCAAGAAGACCTGGGTCATTGCTGGTTCCAGCTTGGATTTTTTGAGGTTGAGCTGCCACCCCAACCTCCGTAGGGTTTCTATAACGATATTGACTTGATCCTGACAATGCGAGAAATTTCTCCCCACTATCAGAAAATCGTCCAGATAGGGTATTAGCATGTCTCTCTCTCTCTCAGGTGTGCTGTGACCTCTGCCATCAATTTCGTGAAGACACGTGGGGCTGTTGCTATCCCAAAGGGCAGGGCTCTGTACTGCAGGTGATGTAATTGTGACCTTATTTTTACTGCTACTCTGAGATATTTGCGGTCTGCTCGCCGGATGGGGACTTGATAGTAAGCGTCCTTGAGGTCGAGGACCACCATATAGCATCGAGGAAAGAGGAGATTTACTGCTGTTCTTATCGTTTCCATCTTGAAAGACATGATTATCAAAAACTTGTTGAGAGCCCTTAGATTTATGATCGTCCTCCAGGAGTTGTCTGTTTTTTTACTAGAAACAGCGGGGAGTAAAACCCTTCTCTTTCCTCTTCTACTGGAACTTTTTCCAGGACGCGCTTCTGTATAAGAGCGATTATTTCTTCTTCCAGGCTTGTTTGTTTTTCTAACGAGGATTGTAGGGGAGTCGGCATATATTTGTTTGGTGGACGGTGATGGAATTTTAATTCCAGTCCTGATTCTAATATTTGTAAAATCCAGGTACTGGACGAAATCTTCTCCCAGGCTGGAAGGAAGTGAGAGAGCCTGCCTCCCACCTGAGAAGGACCATCACTGGGAGGGCTTCTTATCTTCTTTGGAGGGCTTACCGAAGTAGAAGCCTCTCCCTCCTCTGGATCGTTTGTCTTGAACGTTTCTGTCCCGTTCTCTGTAGTGCTGTCTCCCAAACTTCCGATTCCTCTGAAAAGAGCGCCGAAAAGTCTGAAAAGGCTGTTTCGGAAAGTTTTTCTTTTTATCAGTAGCCTTCTCCAATACTTCATCCAGCGCAGGCCCAAATAAGAAATTGCCCTCGCAGGGTAGGGAGCATAACTTCACCTTTGCCTGGATGTCCCTGGCCAGCACTTAAGCCATACCGCTCTGCGCCCTACATTAGCTAGCGCTGCAGATTTAGCTGCCAAACTTGCCGAATCCGCTGAGGCTTCAGCTAGGAAACTTACTGCTGCTCTGATGGCCGGTATGGCCTCCAAGATATTTTCTCTGGAAACTCTTTGTTCCACCTGATCTTCTAAGTTGTCCACCCAGACTTTTAGGGACCTGGCCACACACAAGTAGCTGCGATGGCCGGTCTTAATGCCCCTGCCGATGTCTCCCAGACCGTTTTTAAGCAGAAGTCTTTCTGTCCAGCGGTTCTCTCAGTGTACCTAGGTCTTCAAAAGGTAGGGAGGATTTTCTGGCGATCTTTGACACCGCTACGTCTATTTTTAGGGCTCTATCCCAAGATGAGGATGCTTGCTCATCAAAAGGATATTTCCTCTTCAGAGCGCTGGTAATGTGAGACTTTTTCTCTGGCTTCTCCCATTCCCTTCTAATAAGGTCTTTTAACTGATCGTTAATGGGAAAGGTTTTCCGTTTTTTCTTTTGAAGCCCCACGAACATAAGTTCTTGAGGTGTTCGTTTGGGTTTGTCTTCTATCAGTCCCATGGTAGAGCGGACTGTTTTATTAGATTATCCGTTGCCTCAATCGGGAAGACGTTTTCGTCCTCTGAGCTGCTATCTGTATTACGGGACCTGCTAGAGTCCCTTTCTGCCCCAGAGGAATCTTCCTGGGATACCCTGAGATGCTAGATCTATCTCTGGACTTGCCGTCCATATCTGCCGTGTGGAAGGCTTTCATTGATTTACACACTTCCGCCTGAATTAGAGACTTCAGGCTTTCAGCAAAGGAGGGCGTTTCCTCCGCCAGTGTTTTGGTAATATAGTCCTGGCATAAATCCTTAGCCCATGCTCTTTCTAGCGGGGTTTTACATAAGGGACATTCCCTATTTTTGGTTTTTTGCCTTACTCTTTTTATAAACCCCCTAATTTTCCCATGTGTATGTGAGAGGGGAAAAATTGGATATATGCAAGAAAGAGAAGAGAAAGAACAGACAGTGTACTGGACTTTCTCGAAGTTCACTCACCACTCGACGCTGTAATAGACGGGTACCGGTTCGGAGGCTGATTGGCTCCTTCCGATTTCACAGATCCTTCTTTACTGTGCCCCGTTCTTATGCTGTCCGAGCGGCTATTGCTGCGGCGTGTCTGGGTCTTTTCACCAGACAGAGACCGTCTGGCATGTACTTCCTGGCGTGAGTCCAGGTGCCCCGGCGATAAACTCTCCATTGTAATGCTTTTCAGCTATACCTGTCACCTGTAGACCGTGGTCTCGTGACGGTGATTCTTAGGGAAGTGCTGGCTTAAGTAGTTTTTTGTGCACGTGTGCGCGCGCGGTGCCCCCCCCTTTTTTTAATTGATTGCTGCCCGCAAGCGCCCGTCGCGTGCCACTGTACGAGCGCGCGTCCGGCGTGCGCTCTTTCCCGGCCCTTCTCCTGCAGCAACAGGAGAATCTTTCTGCTCACCAGCCGGGAAACGCGCCCCCCCCCCGTGCGCAACTTCCGGTGCGCGGCTTCCGGTCTCCTGCAGCGCTTATCATGTGTTAGGAGGGCGAAGGAGACAGGCAGACATGTATTACCGCTCCCCAATGTAGCGGTTCTCCTGGTCTCCACTGCCACCAATGAATACTTTGTTTATCCAGCCATCCGGCCTCATACCTCTACCAAGTCGCAGCCTCAGGGGTCTGCTCCACCGCAGGTGTCCCAGGTATCCGGGGGGGGGGGGAGGAGGAGGAGGAGAGGGGGGCTTTTTTATGATGTGCCTGGCACCGATGTGCTCTCAGGCTGCATGGCCCTGCATCAACAGGGGGACACACTGAAAAGTGGTCCCGAGGATTGCCCCCATCTACAGCCGCCTTAGAGGGAGCCGTAGGGAAAAAAGTCTGCCCTAAAGGGCAGTGGCCATGCCTCGCTCAGGGGGGGCAGGGTATACCTGACCCCAAGGCGACTTCCAGTACCTGGCGACGGATTCGATGGACCAGCGCCCACCGTTGACCATCCGACCCAGGCCTAGGCATCCTCTTCATCCGAGTCTTTCATCTTGAGGGTCTCCCATCGAGGACAGGAAACCAACAGATGCGGAGAGAGGAGCCGCCCCTTTTATCTTGAAGGTTTCCTGTCCTTGATGGGCGGATCCCCTCTCTCGTGTTGCCGTCATGTATGATGGAAAAATAACATTTCCCACATGTCTACTTTACATCAGCACAATTTTGGAACCAATTTTTTTTTTCTTAGGAAATTATAAGGGTTAAAAGTTGACCGGCGATTTCTCATTTTAACAAAATTTACAAAGCCATTTTTTTTAGGGACCACCTCATATTTGAAGTCACTTTGAGGGGTCTATATAGCAGAAAATACCCAAAAGTGACACCATTCTAAAAACTGCACCCCTCAAGGTACTCAAAACCACATTCAAGAAGTTTATTAACCCTTCAGGTGCTTCACAGGAGCTGAAGCAACGTAGAAGGAAAAAATGAATATTTAACTTTTTAGCCACAAAAATGTTCTATTACAAACTTTTTTTTTTTATTTTCACAAGGGTAAAAGAAGAAAATGGACAGATAAAGTTGTGCAATTTCTCCTGAGTACGCCAATAGCCCATATGTGGGGGAAAACCACTGTTTGGGCACACAGCAGAGCTCGTAAGGGAAGGAACGCCGTTTGACTTTTTCAAACTAAAATTGGCTGGAATTGAGATTGGACGCCATGTCATGTTTGGAGAGCCCCTGATGTGCCTAAACAGTGAAAACCCCCCACAAGTGACACCATTTTGGAAACCAGACCCCCTAAGGAACTTATCTAGATCTGTTGTGAGCACTTTGAACCCCCAAGTGTTTCACAAAAGTTTATAATGCCTGGGTGTGAAAAAAAAAAAAAATTTCCACAAAAATGATTTTTAGTCCCAAATTTTTGAATTTTCCCAAGGAAATTGGACCCCAAAAGTTGTTGTCCAATTTGTCCTGAGTACGCTGATACCCCATATATGGGGGGGGGGGGGGAGACTGTTTGGGCGCACGACAGGGCTTGGAAAGGAAGTAGTAACGTTTTAGAATACAGACTTTGATGGGGGTCATGTTCCGTTTGCAGTGCCCCAGATGTGCCTAAACAGTGGAAACCCCCACAAGTGACCCCATTTTGGAAACTAGACCCCCTAAGGAGCTTATCTAGATCTTTGGTGAGCACTTTGAACCCCCAAGTGCTTCACACAAGTTTATAATGCCCGGGCATGAAAACAAAAAATCCTATTTTTTTCCCACAAAAATTATCTTTTAGTCACTAATTTTTTATTTTCCCAAGGGTAACAGGAGAAATTGGACACAAAAGTTGATGTCCAATTTGTCCTGAGTACGCTGATACCCCATATGTGGGGGGGAACCACTGTTTGGGCGCATAACAGAGCTCGGAATGGAAGGAGCACCATTTGACTTTTTCCAAACAAAATTGGCTGGAATTGAGATTGGACGCCATGTTGCATTTGGAGAGCCCCTGATGTGCCTAAACAGTGAAAACCCCCCCACAAGTGACCCCATTTGGGAAACTAGACCCCTAAGGAACTTATCTAGATCTTTGGTGAGCAATTTGAATCCCCAAGTGCTTCACACAAGTTTATAACGTAGAGCCATAAAATTAAAAAATCATATTTTTTCCACAAAAATGATCTTTTCACCCCAATTTTTTTTTCCCAAGGGTAACAAGACTCCAAAAGTTATTGTGCAATTTGTCCCGAGTACGCTGATACCCCATATGTGGGGGTAAACTACTGATTAGGTGCATGGCAGAGTTTGGAAGGGAAAGAGCGCCGTCCGACTTTTTCAACACAGAATTGGCTGGATGCCATGTCGTGTTTGGGGAGCTCCTAATCTGCCTAAACAGTGGAAACCCCCAACAAATGACACCATTTTGGAAACTAGACCCCTCAAGGAACTTATCTAGATGTGTGGTAAGCACTTTGAACCCCGAAGTGCTTCACAGAAGTTTATAACGTACAGCCGTAAAATAATTTTTTTTTTTTTGCAAAAATGATTTTTTCGTCCCCAATATTTTATTTTCACAAGGGTAACAGGAGAAATTGGACCCCAAAAGTTGTTGTCCAATTTGCCCTGAGTACGCTGATACTCAATATGTGGGAGAAAACTACTGTATGGGCACTTCGTCGGGGCTCGGAAGGGAAGTAGTGACGTTTTGGATTGCAGACTTTGATGGAATGCTCTGGGGGCGTCATGTCGCATTTGGAGAGCCCCTGATGTGCCTAAACAGTGGAAACCCCCACAAGTGACCCCATTTTGGAAAATAGACCCCACAAGGAACTTATCTAGATGTGTGGTGAGCACTTTGAACCCCCAAGTGCTTCACAGAAGTTTATAACGTACAGCCATAAAAATAAAAATCATTTTTACCCCCAGTTTATTTTATTTTCCCAAAGGTAACAGAATAGGACAAATTGCACAATAACTCTTGTGGTCCAGAGTACTCTGATACCCCATATGCGGGGGTAAACTACTGTTTGGGCGCATGGCAGAGCTCAGAAGTGAAGGAGCACCGTTTGACTTTTTCAACGCAGAATTGGCTGGAATTGAGATCAGACGCCATGTCACATTTGGAGAGCCCCTGATGTGCCTAAACAGCGGAAACCCCCCAATTCTAACTCCAACCCTAACCCTAGTCCCAACCCTAATCACAAACCTAACCCTAACACACCCATAACCCTAATCTCAACTTTAGCCGCAACCCTAACCCTAATGGGAAAATGGAAATACTTTTTTTTTTCATTTTATTATTTTTCCCTAACTAAGGGGGTGATAAAGGGGGATTTGATTTACTATTTATAGCGGGTTTTTTATGATTGGCAGCTGTCACGCTAAAAGACGCTTTTTATTGCAAAAAATAGTTTTTGCATCACCACATTTTGAGAGCTATAATTTTTGTATATTTTGGACCACAGAGTCATGTGAGGTCTTACTTTTTGCAGGACGAGGTGACGTTTTTATTGGTACCATTTTTGAGCACGTGACATTTTTTGATCACTTTTTATTTCGATTTTTGGGAGGTTAGTATGAACAAAAATCAGCAATTCATGAATTTCTTTTGGGGGAGGCGTTTATACCGTTCCGCGTGTTGATAAAGCAGTTTTATTCTTCGGGTCAGTACGATTACGGTGATACCTCATTTATGTCATTTTTTTATGTTTTGGCACTTTTATAGAATAAAACCAATTTTATAAAAAAATTATTATTTTTGCATCGCTTTATTCTGCGAGCTATAACTTTTTTATTTTTTCGCTGATGATGCTGTGTGGTGGAACGTTTTTTGCGGGACAAGATGACGTTTTCAGCGGTACCATGTTTATTTATATCGGTCTTTTTGATCTCGTGTTATTCCACTTTTTGTTCGGCGGTATGATGATAAAGCATTGATTTTTTGCTTAGTTTTTTTTTTTTTTTTTTTAAGAGGTTCACTAAAGGGGTTAACTAGTGGGACAGTTTTATAGGGGGGGTTGTTACGGACATGGCGATACCAAATATGTGTACTTTTATTGTTTTGGTTTTTTTATTTACAGGAAAAAATGAATTTATTGGGGAATATTTTTTTTGTATGATTTTTTTTAAACAATTTTTATTTTTTTTAACTTTTTTACTTTGTCCCAGGGTGGGACATTACTGTATAGGGTCAGATCGCTGGTGTGACAGTGTGCACAGCACTCTCACACCAGCGATCGCTCTGGCATCGCTGCAGGCTTCTCAGTGCATGCTATTAGCAGGCACTGAGGAAGCCGCCTCCCTGCAGGATCCGGATGGACCCCGGCGCCATCTTGGATCCTGGGTCCTGCAGGGAGGAAGGACCCTCGGAACAGCGCGACACATCGCACTGCTCTGAGGGACTCAGGGGAGCGAGCAGGGAGCCCCCTCCCTGCGCGATCCTCCCCTGTACCCCCGGTACACAGCGATCATGTTTGATCGCGGTGTGCCAGGGGTTAATGTGCCGGGAGCGGTCCGTGACCGTTCCTGACACATAGTGCCAGGTGTCAGCTGTGATAGGGGGAGCGCGTCCGATCGCACGGGATGTACTATCCCGTCCATGGTCATACGGGCCCAGGTACCATGGAAGGGATAGTACGTCTGATGGCAGTAAGGGGTTAAAAAAAAATGAACATTCAACTTTTTTCACAAAAAATTTAGTTCAGATCCAATTTGTTTTATTTTACCAAGGGTGACAGGAGAAATTGGACATAAAAAGTTGTTGTACAATTTGTCCTGAGTACGCCAATACCCCATATGTTGGGGTAAACCACTGTTTTGGTGCATGGCAGAGCTCGGAAGGGAAGGAGCGCCGTTTAACTTTTCAATGCAAAATTGGCTGGACTTGAGCTATGACACCATGTCGTGTTTGGAGAGCCCCTGATGTGCCTAAACAGTGGAAACCCCTCCGAAGTGACAACATTTTGGAATGTAGACCCACCAAGGAACTTATCTAGGTGTCTGGTAAGCACTCTGAACCCCCAAGTGCTTCACAGAAGATTATAATGTAGAGCCGTAAAAATAAAAGATCATTTTTTTCACAAAATGATCTTTTCGCACCCAATTTTTTATTTTCCAAGGGTAACAGGAGAAATTGGACCCCAAAAGTTGTTGTGCAATTTGTTCTGAGTAGGCAGATACCCCATATGTCGGAGTAAACCACTGTTTGGGCGCATGGCGGAGATCGGAAGGGAAGGACCACCGTTTGACTTTTTCAACGCAAAATTGGCTGGAATTGAGAACAGACGCCATGTCGGGTTTGGAAAGCCCCTGATGTGACTAAACAGTGGAAACACCCCCAATTCTAACTCCAACCCTAACCCTAACACACCCCTAACCCTAACACACCCCTAACCCTAATCCCAACCCTAAACCTAACCCCAACCCCAACCCTAATCTCAACTTAGCCCCAACCCTAACTTTAGCCCAACCCAACGCTAACCCCAGCCCCAACCCTAAACCCACCCCTTACTCTAATGGGAAAATGGAAATAAATACATTTTTTTTTTTATTTTATTATTTTTCCCTAAGGGGGTGATAAATGGGGGTTTGATATACTATCTATAGCGGGTTTTTATGTTTGGAAGTTGTCACGCACTAAAAGATGCTTTTTATTGCAAAAAATAATTTTTGCATCACCATATTTTGAGAGCTATGTGAGCTCTTGTTTTTTGCGGGACGAGTTGACGTTTTTATTGGTACCATTTTCGGGCACATGACATTTTTTGATCGCTTTCTATTCCAATTTTTGGGAGGCAGAATGAACAAAAAACAGCAATTCATGAATTTCTTTGGGGGGGGCGTTTTACACCGTTCCGCGTGTGGTAAAACTGATAGACGGATTTTGGTAAGAACTTACCTGTAAAATCCTTTTCAGCGAAGGAAGGAAGAGAGACACACTAGTCATTACTAGTGGGTAGGCGGAGCCCAGATGAGATAGACACCTCAGATTAAAAAGAGTGTTGACCGGCCCCTCCAGCTCGGGCTCCTCCTACTCAGCTCTCCAGTTGTACACAAGCTTAGGGAAGAGCAATATCACCAGCGGAGCAACATAACCCCTTCTGAAGGAATTCAGAGAAAAAAAACACAAGAATACAGGTTATGCATGCATGTAGGCAAAAAACCACACAGTTCCAGGTACTACTCACTGGACCTGATCACTGCGATGAGCTGGCGATGCTGGAACAGAGCCTTAGCGCGTCGACCTCAGCCCAGATAATCGCTATCAGAGAAGGGTCACGCCGCATCTGAAAACATCAACACACTTCTGCCATGGGAGGGATCTGTGTCTCTCTTCCTTCCTTCGCTGAAAAGGATTTTACAGGTAAGTTCTTACCAAAATCCGTCTTTCAGCAGCAGATGGAAGGAAGAGAGCCACACTAGTCATTACTAGTGGGACGTCCCAAAGCAGTCCAAAAATTAAGGGTGGGAAAAAAACCAAAAGAGGCAGAATCCCAACAACCTTGATAAATGCGCAACAGGCGCCAAATACAAGTTAACTAGAACTTTAAACTACAGCCGCCTGCAGGACCCTACGTCCTAAGGCCGCATCAGCGGAAGCACTGACGTCCACCTTATAAAACTTTATAAACGTGTGGACGGAACGCCAGGACGCCGCTCGGCAGAGCTGAGCTGCCGAGGCCCCTTGATGAAAGGCCCACGAGGAAGCCACAGCCCTCGTGGAGTGAGCTCGAATCTTAATCGGGCAAGGTTCGCTTTTAAGTCGGTAAGCCTCTAAAAAGGCCGACCGAAACCAACGAGCCATAGAGTCCTTGGAAGCTCGTTGACCACGCTGACAACCTGCTGGAATCACAGAGAGTTCCGACTTCCGAAAATTTTGAGTAATAAACAAATAGAACTTCAAAGCCCGCACCAAATCCAATTTATGCAAGGCCCGTTCCTTCGCATTCCTCGGCTCCGGACAGAGCGAGGGCACCTTAGGTAGGAAGTCGCCCCGCGTGCGAAGTACTACGCGATCCGGGTGAAACTCCAGGAAAGGAGGCAAGCAAGAAAGAGCCGCCAACTCAGAAAAACCTTTCTCAAAAAGGAAACCACCACTAGAAAGGCAACCTTCCAAGATAGCAAAGAAAAGCTAGCAGAGTCCATAGGCTCAAAAGGCCCATGTTGAAGAGCTTCCAATACAAGATTGAGCCGCCAAGGCGACACAGGTGCCTCCGCGGCGGAAACTGACGGGTTACTCCGTGAAAAAAAAAAGGAACGTACGTCCCTACGCGAGGCGATAGCCTTCCGAAAAGCAAAAGTAGGGCAGAACCTGACCCTTCAGAGTGCTAACTGCCAAACCCTTGTCCAGCCCGTACTGCAAAAGGCCAACAAATTGGGAATGGAAAGAATCCTCGGGTTCCTTGAAGAACCCGAACACCACAAAAAGAAGGCTTCCCAAGGCTTTGTGATAAATCCTAGTAGTAGCCGGACCTCTGGCAGCTCGCAAAGTGGCAATGACTTTGGCTGACAAACCTTGAAGGTCAATGTTTCGGTCTCAAGAGCCACGCCGTCAAACGCAGAGACCTCAGGTCCGGATGACGAACGGGCCCTTGGATTAACAGGTCCGGGCGAAGAGGAAATAGAAAAGGAGGCGCTGTCAGAAGCGACACCAGTGTCGAGAACCACGTTCTCCTTGGCCAATCTGGGGCTAACAACATAGCCGGGATTCTCTCCAGTCTGATCCGACACCACCCCAGAGGAAGTAAGGGTATTGGCAGGAACACATAGATTAGCTCGAATTGGTCCAACGGAGCCACCAGAGCATCCACCGTCACAGCCTTCGGGTCCTTGTACCTGGACACGAAAATCGGTAACTTGGCATTGAACCTGGATGCCATCAAATCCACTTGGGGAGTTCCCCAACGGGAGCACAGCAGTGCAAAAATCTCCGGATGAAGACTCCATTCTCCGGGATCCATCTTCTCGCGACTGAGAAAGTCTGCCGTGATTCTGAACTCCTGAAATGTGGATCGCAGAGAAGGCTGGCACTCTGGTCTCGGCCCATACCAGGATCCGAGAAACCTCCACCATGAGCCTGGAACTCCTTGTTCCGCCTAGATGGTCGATATACACGACCGCCGTCGCATTGTCTGTCTGCACTCGGACTGACAGACCGCTTAAAGGGACCGTCCAGTGTTGGAGGCAAAGGAAAATTGCCCTCAATTCCAGGATGTTGATCGGCAGGAGACTCCTCCGACGACAATACTCCCTGAATCCAGAGATCGTCCAGACACCTCCCCAGCCCGTCAGGCTGGCATCGGTGGTTATGACCGACCACCTCGGAGGGAGGAAAGACTTCCTCAGGGATAACGCTTCCGGACGTAACCACCACCCTAGAGACTCTCGCACCCTGTGGGAGATGATGAGACTGCAATCCAGCGAAGTCTGCGATCGATCCCAACGGCTCAGAATGAGCCTTTGGAGGGCCCTGGGATGAAACTGCGTAAACGGAAGTGGCTCCATGGGCCACCATCAAACCCAGAAGGCGCATACACCCTCGAAGAGACATCGCTGTCGAAGACTTCATAACCTGTACATGTCGAAGGAGACATGCTTGCTTGTCTGGAGGCAGAGACACCACTGCTCGTACCGTGTCGAAATGCATCCCCAAAGAACAGGATTGACTGCGACGATTCCAGAGACGACTTCTCCCAACTGACCAGCCACCCGAAGTCCTCCAGGAGCTGACGGGATAGATTGCAAGCAGTCACTGCCTCCTCCTTTGAGGACGCCACAATCAAAAGGTCGTCCAGGTAGGGAAGAATCGAAACCCCTGTCTTCGAAGAAATGCCATGAGAGGCGCCAGAAATTTTTGTAAAAACTCTGGGCGCTGAAGCCAACCCGAATGGCAGAGCCACAAACTGGTAATGGTCCTGACCTATGGCAAAACGAAGGAGGCGTTGGTGGGCCCTTCCGATTGGGAAGTGCAAATAAGCGTCGCGAATGTCGATTGACACCAAAAAAGCGTTCTGCGACAGGCCGCCAAAACGGAGCGAAGCGACTCCATGCGGAATTTCCTGGCGTGGACATGCCGATTCAATCTTTTGAGATTCAGAATGGGCCGAAATTTGTCCTCTTTTTGGGGACCACAAAGAGGTTAGAATAAAACCCTCTTCCCCGGCCCTGCGGCGGAACCGGCACCACCACACCTTTCTGCAGAAGGGAATCTACCTCCCACAGCAGAGCGGCAAAAAGCTCGGGCTCTGACGGAACGCGAGGTTGACAAAAAAACTGTCTGGGGGTCGAAAAAAGACTCTATGGAGTAGCCTGCCAACACAACCCGTGTCACCCAGGCGTCCGACATGCGGGAAGCCCAAGTCGGTTTGAATAGGAATAGACGACCCCCCACTCGAGAGCGCTCGAGTGAGACCCAGGCGTCAGTCCGCCTTAGCGGGCTTTTTGCCAGCTTCCCGCTTGTCTTAACGGAAGTTCTGTTTCCAGGGTATGCGGAATTTCTGAGAATTCCCCCTTTTTTTTTTTTTTTTTTTTTTTTTTTTAAAAAGAGAGACGACCCGAACCCCAGAGGGCTGACTGAATCATCCCCTGGACCGAAAGGACCGCCGACAACTACCGGCACTAGTCCTGCCAGACGCAGAGGTCACAGCTCTGCGCTGCGGTAAAGCTGTTTCTTTTGCCTTTACCTTGGCAATCAGCTCCGTGAGGTCAGGTCCAAATAGCTGACCACCTTGCAAGCTAGCAAACCCTGTTTGGAAACTGCGTCCAATGTCTAAGGCACAGTGCTCTTCTGACTGACTGCCGAGGATTGCGCCCTGGATTGCAGTGATGAGGTATCCTCCAAAAACTGGAAAAGCCCATCTACCTCTACAGAGGAGATCCATCCTGCCACGCTGTCCGTAGACGGTCCAACCGGCTCAGGCAAACTTTACAAGCACACATGGATTCTTAATACCGAATCCATGATCCGCGGGCTCGCAGATGAATTTTTCTGCCATCTACGTTTCTTGTCCAGCGGGTCCTGCAGACTCGCCTTCCCCTTAACAAGGAGGATTTTGCTAAGCTGGGATAAAGGAACATCCACTTCAGGAGAAGGATTCAATTATCATCAACTCCGTAGAACACGGATACGGTGTCTCAATTTTTTGGACACAGGCGCTCCTTCTCCACTGCCCCCTTAAGCTCATCCAGTGATGGTAAAGCTTGATCGTGATTGAAAAACATCCGGGCCGACTTACCAGGACGTCCAGATACCTCCTTCGGTAACTGTAACGCCTCCAATAAAAACCTCTTTACGGCCCAAAAGGAAGGCAGAGTGTCCCTGACGATCCTCCTTGTCCGAATCGGACATTTTCGTTACGCGGGAAGGAAGGCACTGGCTTGTGTCGCTTCCTGACATGAGAGGATCTAGCTGACACTCAATATAGAAAATCAGACAGGCCATCAATAGAAACTAGCGAGGGCCTCCATTCTGACACCACTGGAAACCTCCGGCCGCTGCGCTTGACCCGTCCAGGTCTGCGCGTCAGATACGCGAGACTGATCCCGTAGCAGATCTGGGAGACGGTTGCACAGTATATGGCAGGTTAAACCTGCCAGTAATTAGAAAGTGTGGTTTCTTAAAGAAAAAACGAAACGCTGAAGGGTTAAAGCTCTTAAGGAGAGAGTTGCCCCAGCTGTCCCCCATTAAAAGTTAACTGCCTAAGAAGGGGTTAAAGTCGCAGACTCCCCACAACCTTAATAATGAAAAGGGTGTGCGAGCCCCAAGTGCCTCTTATAAGGCAGCAGCTATAGGACAGCTATGCCACACTTAACAAGAAAAAACGTTCACAATATCGCTAAAAAATTGCGCTGTTTGTAAATCGCAATGACCGCCAAAGTCATTAAGGGGATCGCTAACCACCTATGCGTTGTTAATGAGATCGCCCAGATTGGCAGCTACTAGCGACATTAAAAATGATCACACAAACGATCGCATAGTATGCGTCGTCGTTAGCAGGAACGTATAGTGGCAGTATTACTGTCGCAGACTCCCCACAACCTCTTATATTGAAAAGGTGTGCGAGCTTTGAGATAACAGCTGCAGGCAGCGCAGTCTGCCACCCATTTGTGCCTCAGAAAGGCGCCCGCGCTGTGGGGGTGAAGGGGTTAAGCTTCTGCCCTATGACGGGAAGAAGCGACTCACCCAGCTGGTCGCGGTGCAGCGCTGCCGAGAGGGGAGGAGAGCGATGTCCGAGGGAGCTTTCAGCCTGTCAGCATTACTCGGCTAATGGCCGCCGCGCTGTGCCTCCGTGTGCTTCATGAGGGAAGCCGGAAAAGGAGACAGCCGTAAAGCGCGCGCTCAGAGCGGCGCGAAATTCAAATAAAAAAAGGGCGCGCAGCTCCTCTCTCCCCCGTTCCTATGTCCTGCAGGCATCCACCTGCGGACAAAAAACACACAGTCACCGCATGTATACTGTAACAGCGACTGCCGCAGCAGTCGCTGAAAACACTCAAACACATATTAAATGTGGAGTACTCACCCAGCGAAAGCGCCACAGGGACCCCCATGGGTTTCTGGCGCGTGCCCATGCTTCCCCCAGGGCGGGGATCGCAGTGACCCCTGCAGCGCGGTTTGCGTCCCCGCCAGGGAAGCCATCCTCATCCCCCCGGGCCAGCAGGGTTCTGCAGGGACCACCATATAGGGTAATACAGATCCGCCAAGGGAGAGGTTGGGGTCCAGCAGCGCTGAGACCCCTGAGACCTCTAGACCACATTTGGTGATCCAAGTCTCTTGTCCGATAAAAAATAATAAAATCTTCTGAGGAGCTGCTTCCAGCAGCGACTATCTTCTCTGACCTCAAATTGAAAACTGGAGAGCTGAGTAGGAGGAGCCCGAGCTGGAGGGGCCGGTCAACACTCTTTTTAATCTGAGGTGTCTATCTCATCTGGGCTCCGCCTACCCACTAGTAATGACTAGTGTGGCTCTCTTCCTTCCATCTGCTGCTGAAAAAGAAGTTTTATTCTTCGGGTCAGTACGATTACAGCGATACCTCATTTATGATTTTTTTTGTTTTGGTGCTTTTATACAATAAAAACAATTTTATATAAAAAATTATTTTTGCATCGCTTTCTGAGAGCTGCAACTTTTTAATTTTCCCGGTGATGGAGCTGTATGGGGGCTTGTTTTTGCGGGAAAAGATGACGTTTTCAGCGGTACCACGCTTATTAATATATTGATAAAGTATTGTGTTTTTGGCTTTTTTTAATTGTTTTCTCTAAAGGGGCCAACTAGTGGGACAGTTTTATAGGTCAGGTCGTTACGGACGCGGGGGATACCAAATGTGTACTTTTATTGCTTAGATTTTTTTTATTCAAATATTTTTTGCTGGAATAAATATTGATTTTTTTAAATTATTTTTTAAATATTTTTAGATTTAAAAAAAATATTTAATTCTTACTTTTACACTTTGTCCCACTATGGGACACATTTTCTGCAGGCTGATCGCTTCTATAGCATGCAGATGTGAATGCTATAGAAGCTGTCAGCGCTGCAACTTTAATACAGTGACCTGATAGACTTCCTGGTCATCACTGCGCATGACAGGAAATCTCTCAGGCCTGGAGACCTGGATGTCGTCATGAAGACATTGGGTCTCCATGGCAGCGATCAGGACCCCACGTCATGCTGCGGGGTCTCTGATCCAAAGGCAGAGGGGTTGTCAGCCCCTCTGCCTGTTCCGGAACGCTGCGATCATGATTGTGGCCCCATAGATTGTGGCCCCATAGATTGTGGCCCCATAGATTGTGATGAGGATGTGGAGTCCATATGAGTCGAAATACATGGAGGGAAAAATGGTAACAAAATTCTCATTGGGGTCTGCTACAAACCCCCAAATATAACAGAAATCATGGACAGTCTACTACTAAGGCAGATAGATGAAGCTGCAACCCATAATGAGGTCCATACTACCCGTATATTAGCTGGGAAACAGAGACCTGCGAAACCCATAAAGGCAACAGGTTTCTGCTAATAACCAAGAAAAATTATCTTTCACGATTGGAGCAGAATCCAACCAGAGGAGCAGCACTTTTAGACCTAATACTATCTAATAGGGAGTGGTCTGGGACCAGGGACGGCTGTACCGGGTAACGGTCCAGCAGGGTTCACTGGAGGCGTGGCCCAGGGACCGACAGTTAGTGGTACCCCATCCGTTCAGGGCGGAATTGTTGCGGATCGCACATGAGATTCCAATGGCCGGACACCTAGGGATCACTAAATCCAGGGCCAGGCTAGCTCAGCATTTCTACTGGCCTGGAATGAGGACCGAGGTGATAGCCTACTGCGTTCGTGTGACACCTGTCAGAGGGTGGGGAAGGCGGGGCCGCGCCCCAAAGCCCCACTGGTAACTCTGCCCATCATCGAAGAGCCTTTCTCGAGGGTGGCTGTGGATCTCATTGGACCTCTGTCCACTCCCAGCCGCTCCGGGAAATGCTTCATACTAACTGTAGTGGACTATGCCACCCGTTACCCGGAGGCGGTAGCTTTGTCGTCCATTCGGGCCGACAAAGTGGCCACTGCCTTGCTGGAGATTTTCTCCAGAGTGGGGTTCCCCCAGGAAATGCTCACCGACCGAGGGACCCAGTTCATGTCGCAGCTGATGGGAGTCTCTCTGTAAGCAGGTACAGGTGCAACATCTGGTAGCCAGCCCGTATCACCCACAGACCAATGGCCTGTGTGAGCGGTTCAATGGCACCTTAAAGCAGATGCTGAAGATGTTGGTCGACTCCCACGGGAGAGACTGGGAGCGATATCTCCCACACCTGCCGTTTGCCTACCCGGAGGTCCCACAGGCCTCAACGGGGTTCTCCCCCTTTGAGCTCCTGTACGGGCGACGTGTACGGGGGCCCCTTGCTCTGGTGAAGGAAGCATGGGAAGGGGATTTAGCCACCCCTGGAGTGTCGGTCATTGAGTATGTCGTGGGCTTCCGGGACCGAATGATGGCCTTGACACGGCTGGTGCATGACAATATGGCCCAAGCCCAGGCTGACCAGAAGCGATGGTACGACCAGAATGCTTGTGAGCGGACCTACCAGGTGGGTCAAAAGGTGGGTACTGGTCCCCATAACTCAAAACAAGCTTCAGGCGGCCTGGGAGGGTCTGTACCTCGTGCACGAGCAGCTCAACGCCGTCACCTACCTGGTCACCCTGGACCACGCCCGTGGAAGGAGGAAGGCCTTTCATGTGAACATGATGAAGGCCCATCATGAGCGGGAGGCTTATGCCCACCCAGAGCGCAACCTTCCAGAGGAAGGAGAGGCAGAAGCCCTCCTGGATCTGCCACCCTAGCCAAGGAGAGGGTGCGGAAAAGCGCATGGGGGAACACAGGAATGTGATACCCCCTAGCGCCGTCAAAAGCAGGGAGGTGTGAGGAAAGGAACCGCCACCATTTTGGATATTGGCCTGCTCCAGCCTCCATTTTGGTCTGAGCTTGGCCCAGTGAAGATATTTTGCCTGACTTCACATAGTTCCAGGCAATGGCCAGGCCTTTTAGTATGCTAAGCAATTCAGGCCCCTGTTTGAATAAGGTCATTAGTATGCTAAGTAATTCACCCCAAAACACAGTTTACAGCTCAATGTGAATAGCCAGGCCTGATTAGTATGCGTGCTTCAAAGCTGAAGGCTTCAATTAGACTATACCTTTCAGCAAGACCATGAAAATGACCTGACAGTATAACAAATCTGCAGGTTTCCGGGCATCTAGGAAATAGCGACCACAATATTATACAGTTTCACTTGTCTTTCGCTAGGGGGACTTGTCATGGAGTCACAAAAACACTGAACTTTAGGAAGACAAAGTTTGAGCAGCTTAGAGATGCCATTAATCTGGTTGACTGGGACAATGTCCTAAGAAATAAGAATACAGATAATAAATGGGAAATGTTTAAGAACATCCTAAATAGGCACTGTAAGCGGTTTATACCTTGTGGGAATAAGAGGACAAGAAATTGGAAAAACCCAATGTGGCTAGACAAAGAAGTAAGAGGGGCAATTAACAGTAAAAAGAAAGCATTTACGATACGATACACTTTATTGATCCCGGGGGGAAATTACAGTATTACAGCAGCAATACAAACAGCAGTACATAAAATATTAGGACACAAATCTTGCACAGGTGTACCAACATTACATAATAAATAAAAGTGTGTAGTTCAGGTATATATAAGATAATGTTAATTGACATTAGTACACCAGCCATCAGTCATTATTTTCTACCACCCTTAGGAAATTATTATACATCCCCATAGCAGTAGGTACAAACGATTTCCTGAATTTCTCCTTCTTGCACCTTAGTAGGATTAGACGGCTGCTGAATGTGCTCTTCTGATTCAAGAACAGCTCGCATAGTGGGTGTGTGTTATTGTTCATTATTGCCCTACACTTCTTCTGAATTCTATCCTCCAATACCTCCTCAAAAGAGTCAAGATGGAGGCCAACAGCTGCGCTTGCCTTCTTGATAAGTTTGTTGAGTTTATTAGCGTCAGCTACTCGCCCACCCATTTACACTACTAAAGCAGGATGGCACCGCTGAAGCTCTAAAAAAAAAAACTATAGGGAGAAAAATACTTTATCTAAAAACTAATTAAAGCTGTCAAAAAGGAAACAGAAGCACATTGCTAAGGAGAGTAAAACTAATCCCAAACAGTTCTTCAACTATATCAATAGTAGAAGAATCAAAAGTGAAAGTGTAGGCCCCTTAAAAAATTGTGAGGAATGGATGGTTGTAGATGACGAGGAAAAAGCTAATACCGTATATACTCGAGTATAAGCCGACCCCCTCCCTAATTTTGCCACAAAAAACTGGGAAAACTTATTGACTCGACTATAAGCCTAGGGTGGAAAATGAGATTATGCCCCATATGCTGCCCCATGTATTGTGCCCCCAAGATGGTGGCCCCATAGACTGTGGCCCCATAGACTGTGGCCCCATAGAGTGCCCCATAACTGTGGCCCCATAGACTGTGGCCCCATAGACTGTGGCCCCATAGACTGTGGCCCCATAGACTGTGGCCCCATAGACTGTGGCCCCATAGACTGTGGCCCCATAGACTGTGGCCCCATAGACTGTGGCCCCATAGACTGTGGCCCCATAGACTGTGGCCCCATAGACTGTGGCCCCATAGACTGTGGCCCCATAGACTGTGGCCCCATAGACTGTGGCCCCATAGACTGTGGCCCCATAGACTGTGGCCCCATAGACTGTGGCCCCATAGACTGTGGCCCCATAGACTGTGGCCCCATAGACTGTGGCCCCATAGACTGTGGCCCCATAGACTGTGGCCCCATAGACTGTGGCCCCATAGACTGTGGCCCCATAGACTGTGGCCCCATAGACTGTGGCCCCATAGACTGTGGCCCCATAGACTGTGGCCCCATAGACTGTGGCCCCATAGACTGTGGCCCCATAGACTGTGGCCCCATAGACTGTGGCCCATAGACTGGGGCCCCATAGACTGTGCCCCCATAGATTGTGCCCCCATAGATGCTCCATAGATGGTGCCCCCATAGATGCTCCATAGATTGTGGCCCCATAGATGCTCCATAGATTGTGGCCCCATAGATTGTGCCGCCATAGATGCTCCATAGATTGTGCCCCCATAGATGCTCCATAGATTGTGCCCCCATAGATTGTGCCGCCATAGATGCTCCATAGATTGTGCCCCCATAGATGCTCCATAGATTGTGCCCCCATAGATGCTCCATAGATTGTGCCCCCATAGATGCTCCATAGATGGATATGTGTCCCCATAGATGCTCCAGAAATTATGCCCCCATAGATGCTCCATAGTATAGGTCCCTTATGCTGCCGCAGCTGCTGCAACCAAAAAGAAAAAAAAAAAAGACACTCACCTCTCGTCGCTGGGGGCCAGGTGCCGGTGTCCTGAGCAGGCGAGGGACACCGGCGCGCTATGGGGGACAGGTGCCGGTGTCACCGCTCGCTCAGGGCCCCGGCACCTGAGATATTTACCTGTCTCCGGTCCACCGCTGCGCGCTGCTCCGTCTTCCGGGTCCTTCTGTCAGTGAATGCTCAGGCAGAGGGCGCGGAGCACACAAACTACGTCATCGCGCCCTCTGCCTGAACATTCACAGCTAGAGAGGACACGAGGAGTAGGACATAGCAGTGGTGGAATAGGACAGGTGAATATCCCTTATACTCACCCTCCCACCGGCGCGGTCTCTGCAGCCCCTGCTCTTCTCCGGCGCCAGTGTTCAGCAGTCACGTTGTACTGCTCATTAAAGTCATGAATATGTGCATATTCATGACTAATGAGCGGTACCACTTGACCGCTGAACACAGGCGCCAGAGACTGTGGGAGAAGAGCAGGGAGGCTGCAGAGACCGTGCCAGGAGGAGGTGAGTATATAGCACAGCTGCGCTCCGCCACCCCCTGGTATATGACTCGAGTATAAGCCGAGAGGGGGACTTTCAGCCCTAAAAAAGGGCTGAAAATCTCGGCTTATACTCGAGTATATACAGTATATTTAACACCTTCTTCTCCACGGTATTCACGGTGGAAAATAAAATGATAGGTGACATGCCGAGTGACAAAGAAACCCTATATTAACCCTTCACAACCTCCGCCATACTAGTATGGCAGAGGTCGCTTCCCTGCCTTTGATGTGGGCTCCGGCGGTGAGCCCACAACTTTCCCGGGACATAAATAGCAGATATTTTTGGGCACAAAATCCTAAGTCTCCTGTACAACAATTACATTATCCTATCAAAAACGCTTGGAGAACTCTTAATAAAATCAACATATCTTTATTAAACACAATAATCAGTAAAACATATAGATTATAAGGTAGCACATGATCAGAGAATACATGGTACTCAAGTAAAAAATGGCATAAATATTAGACAATTCTTTAAAAATGCATGATTGTTCTAAAAAAAAAAAAAAAAAAAGCCGTCCTCATTGTATGGGAAAATGGAACTAAATATACTATATATCCACATGGATTTATTCTCATAAATAAAGAAGAAAAAACTTCAGTCACAGATTTTCACAATTCCTTTATATAAAATCAAGGAGAGAGGAGAGGTATGCATAGGATGATTAAATATATTCTTTTATTGTTATACTACCCTATAGTGGGATAGAAAGAATTACATCCTATTGGTGATTTACAACACATGTCCCCACTGTCCCTATAGTTCCTTTATACGCATTTTGCAGAGTGTGCCAAGCACCAATTAATAATTAGACTTATCTTTTTAAATCTGTATCATAATAACAGCAAGAGGCATAAACAGAAAACAATTTTTAAAAGTGCAATATAGCAGTATTACATTGGTGCAAGACAACCCTCATAGCAAAATGTACATATAAGGCCGGTACACATGCGACGAAAACGGCCGACGCTCGCATGTGAAATCCCAGCTCTGGCGCCGGCTCTCGGGAGTGGAGTGCACGGCTGCATGTAGTTATATGCAGCCGCTCGCTCCACTCCCGAGTGCCGGCGCCAGTGTGATCCCGGCCTAACCCTTAGAGCGGCATACTACAAAGTCAAACTGAAGGACCACGTTTGGGAACCTCCAATGCGCGTTTCACGATGTTGCTTCTTCCAAAGGAAGCTGACATGTGCACGCAATAGCCGCGGGTGGAATCGCGATCCACCCTCAGCTATTAACTAGTGAACTGCCGCTGTCAAACTCTGACAGCAGCATTTAACACACGCTGCAGGTCATCAGGCCGGAAACCCGCCCAACGGTGACTCGCGTCACGTGATCGCGGGTCGCCGATTCGTTGGCATGACAGCAAGTGGTCTCCTGGAGACCTCTAAGGTTGTCAGTGCCAGATTGCTATGAGCGCAGCCCAGTGGTCGGCGCTCATAGCAAGTAATTCTAATACATAGAGGCGATCTGATCATCGCCTCTAAGTAGCAGAGCAGATCGGGTCGTGGCAGCTTCTAGTCTCCCATGGAGACTATTGAAGCATGTAAAACGTAAAAAAAAAATGTTTTTAAAAATATTTACAATAAAAAAATATAAAATTTCAAGTCACCCCCTTTCACCCCATTGAAAATAGAACAATAAAAAAATAATAGAGGGAGAGCGAATGTTTAAAGGCATTTTTTATGTCAAAAGTTTACATACACTAAGATTACTATAACTTTAACCCCTTTACCCCAAGGGTGGTTTGCACGTTAATGACCAGCCCAATTCTTACAATTCTGACCATTGTCTCTTTATGAGGTTATACCTCTGGAACGCTTCAACAGATCTTCGCGATTCTGAGATTGTTTACTCGTGACATATTGTACTTCATGTTAGTGGTAAAATTTCTTCGACATAACTTGCGTTTATTTTTAAAAAAAACGGCGAATATTTAGAAAATTTTGCAATTTTCAAACTTTGAATTTTTATTCCCTTAAAACAGAAATATGTCACACAAAATAGTTAATAAATAACATTTCCCACATGTCTACTTTACATCAGCACAATTTTGGAACCAAAATTTTTTTTTGTTAGTAGATTATAGGGTTAAAAGTTGACCAGCGATTTCTCATTTTTACAACAAAATATACAAACCCATTTTTTTTTAGGGACCACCTCACATTTGAAGTCACTGAGGGGTCTATATGGCAGAAAATACCCAAAAGTGACACCATTCTTAAAACTGCACCCCTCAAGGTACTCAAAATCACATTCAAGAAGTTTATTAACCCTTCAGGTGCTTCACAGGAGCTGAAGCAACGTGGAAGGGAAACACGGATTTTGGTAAAAACTTACCTGTAAAATCCTTTTCAGCGAAGGAAGGAAGAGAGACACAGTATTCATTACTGATGGGTAGGCGGAGCCCCAGATCAGGATGTCACCTCAGATCAAAAGAGTGCTGACTGGCTGGCCCCTCCAGCTCGGGCTCCTCCTACTCAGCTCCAGTCGTACCAAAGCTTTTAGGAAAAGAGCCAAGATCACCAGCGGAGCAACATAACCCCTTCTGAAGGAACTTCAGAGAAAAAACACAAGGATACAGGTTATGCATGCAAAGAAAGCCAAAAACCACAGAGTTCCAGGTACTACTCACGGAACCTGACTACTGCGATGAGCTGGCGATGCTGGAACAGAGCCTTAGCGCGCTGACCTCAGCCCAGATAATCGCTATCAGATAAGGGTCGCGCTGCATCTGAAAACATCAACACACTTCTGCCATGGGAGGGTGCTGTGTCTCTCTTCCTTCCTTCGCTGAAAAGGATTTTACAGGTAAGTTTTTACCAAAATCCGTGTTTCAGCTGCAGATGGAAGGAAGAGAGCCACAGTATTCATTACTGATGGGACGTCCCAAAGCAGTTCAAAAATAAGGGTGGGAAAAACCAACAAAAGGCAGAAACCCAACAACCTTAACAAAGCGCAACCAGCGCTAAACACAAGTTCATCCAGAACTTTAAACTACAGCTGCCTGCAGGACCCTACGTCCGAGGGCTGCATCAGCGGAAGCACTGACGTCCACTTTATAAAACCTTGTAAACGTGTGGACAGAGCGCCAAGTTGCCGCTCGGCAGAGCTGCACTGCCGAGGCACCTTGATGAAAAGCCCACGATGAGGCCACAGCTCTCGTGGAATGGGCTCGAATCTTAATCGGGCAAGATTCACCCCGAAGGCGGTAAGCTTCCAAAATAGCTGACCGGATCCAACGAGCTATAGAATCCTTGGAAGCTCGTTGACCACGCCGACGACCTGCTGGAACCACAAACAGGGAGTCCGTCTTACGAAAACCTTGAGTAATAGATAGATAAAACTTCAAGGCCCGCACTAAATCCAATGTGTGTAAATCTCGCTCTTTCGCATTTTTCGGATCCGGACAGAGTGAAGGCAACACAATATCCTGATTAACATGAAATTGTGACACCACTTTAGGCAAAAAAATCACCCCGAGTGCGAAGCACTACACGATCCGGAAAAAACTCAGAAAAGGAGGCGAACAAGAAAGAGCTGCCAACTCAGAAACTCTCCTCAAGGAAGTGACTGCAACAAGGAAAGCCACCTTCCAAGAAAGTAAAGAAAGGCTAGCAGAAACCATAGGCTCAAAAGGTTTATGCTGAAGAACCTCCAAAACAAGGTTGAGCCGCCAAGGAGACACGGGTGCCTTCCGCGGCGGAAACTTACGAGATATACCTCGGAAAAAGGAGAGCACGTCTATTTGAAGCAATGGTTCTCCGGAACAATAAGGACAGAGCAGAAATCTGACCTTTCAGAGTGCTGACTGCCAAACCCTTGTCTAGCTCATGCTGCAGAAAAGCCAACAGGTTGGGAATGGAAAATTTTCTCGGGTTCCGAGAGGACCCCAAACACCACGAAAAGAAGGTTTCCCAAATTTTGTGGTAAATCCTAGTAGTAGCCGGACATCTTGCAGCACGAAGGGTAGCAATGACCTCGGCTGAGAAACCTCTACGGGTCAAGATTTCGGTCTCAAGAGCCACGCCGTCAAACGCAGGGACATCAAGTCCGGTTGAAGAGGGAGTGGAAAAGGAGGTGCCGCCAACAGCGACATTATTGTCGAGAACCACACCCTTCTTGGCCAGTCTGGAGCTATCAAAATAGCTGGAATTCTCTCTAGTCTGATCCGACGCAGTACTAGAGGAAGTAAGGATATCGGCGGGAATACATAGATCAGCTCGAACTGATCCCACTGAGCCACTAGAGCATCCACCGCCACCGCCTTCGGGTCCTTGTACCTGGACATGAATGTCGGTAACTTGGCATTGGACCTGGATGCCATCAAATCCACTTGGGGGGTTCCCCAGCGAGAGCACAGTAGTGCAAAAACTTCCGGGTGGAGGCTCCATTCCCCGGGATCCATCCTTCTGCGACTGAGAAAGTCCGCTGTAATATTCTGAACCCCTGGAATGTGAATCGCCGAAATGGCTGGTACACTGGCCTCTGCCCAAATCAGAATTCGGGACACCTCTACCATGAGTCTGGAACTCCTTGTCCCACCTTGGTGATTGATATACGCGACAGCCGTCGCATTGTCTGTCTGCACTCGGACTGGCAGACCGCTCAAAGGGACCGTCCAATGTTGGAGGCAAAGGAAAATCGCCCTCAATTCCAGGATGTTGATCGGAAGAAAAGACTCTTCCGATGACCATACCCCCTGAATCCAGAGATTGTTCCAAACACCCCCCAGCCCGTCAGGCTGGCATCGGTGGTTATGACTGACCACTTCGGAGGGAGGAAAGACTTCCCCAGGGAGAATGCCCCTGGACGTAACCACCATTCTAGAGAATCCCGCACCGCGCGAGAAATGGTGACACTGCAATCCAGCGATTGCGACTGGTTCCATCGACTCAAGATGAACCTTTGGAGAGTCCTGGAATGGAACTGGGCAAAAGGAATTGCCTCCATGGACGCCACCATCAGTCCCAGAAGACGCATACACTTCCGTAGGGACATTGCCGTTGAGGATTTCATAATCTGTACATGTCGAAGAAGACATGACTGTTTGTCTGGTGGTAGGGAAACTACCGACCGAAACGTGTCGAGATGCATTCCCAAAAAGAGGATTGTCCTCGATGGTTCCAGGGACGACTTCTCCCAATTGACCAGCCAACCGAAGTCCTTCAGAAACTGAAGAGACAAATCCCGAGCCGTCAACGCCTCCTCCTCCGAGGAAGCCACGATCAAAAGATCGTCCAGATAAGGGAGAATCGTAATCCCTGTCTTCGAAGGATTGCCATGAGGGGCGCCAGATATTTTGTAAAGACCCTTGGCGCTGAGGCTAAGCCGAACGGCAGAGCCACGAACTGGTAATGATTCCTGACCTATGGCAAATCGAAGAAAGCGCTGATGAGCCTTTCGATGGGAATATGCAAATAAGCGTCGCGAATGTCGATTGACACCAAAAAATCGTTCTGTGACAGAGCCGCCACAACGGAACGAAGCGACTCCATGCGAAATTTCCGGGCATGGACATGCCGGTTTAATCGCTTGAGATCCAGAATCGGGCGAAATTTGTTCTCCTTTTTGGGAACTATAAAAAGGTTGGAATAAAAACCTTTCCCTCGGTCCTCTGACGGAACCGGTATCACTACACCCTTTTGTAGCAGAGATTCGACCTCTCGCTGTAGAGCGACAACAAGCTCGGGTTCCGACGGAACGCGAGATTGACAAAAAAACATTTGGGGGTCGAGAAACAAACTCTATGAAATAGCCTGCCGACACTATCCGCGTTACCAGGAATCTGGAACGCGAGCCATCCAAGTCTCCTTGAAAAGAAGCAGGCGACCCCCACTCGAGAATCCTCGAGTGGACCCCTGGCGTCAATCCGACTTTGCGGGCTTTTTGTCAAGTTCCCGCTTGTCCTGGCGGAAACTCTGCTTCAAGGGAGTACGAGTTTTCTGAGAGGATTTCTTTCCTGAGAAGGAAAGACGACCCGATCCCCACGAGGAGTGACTAGATCGTCCTCGGCCCCGAAAGGACCGCCGACCACTATAGACACCAGGCTTACTGGACACCGAGGCCATGGCCCTTCGCTGTGGTAATGCTGATTCCTTCGCCTTAGCCTTGGAAATCAGCTCTGTGAGGTCGGATCCAAAAAGATGGCCACCCTTGTAAGGTAAGGCCAACAACCCTTGTTTGGAAACTGCGTCCCCGGCCCACTGTCTGAGCCATAAAGCTCTTCTGACTGTGACCGCTGAAGCTTGCGCTTTGGCCAGCAGAGATGCCGTATCCAGACCGGCATCAAAGATATAACAGGCTGCCGTTTCTAACCATTCACAAGTTTCCCGTATCTCAGATAACGGAGATTCATTTTGCAACTCCGTCTTCAGACGTGCCAGCCAGCTTAGAGAAGCTCTAGCAGCACACATGGATCCTAGCACTGCTCGAAATCCATGACCCGCAGCCTCATAGCTTGCTTTTGCCGCCAATTCTGCCTTTCTATCCAAAGGCTCCTGTAAGCTCGCTTTTCCCTTAATAGGGAGTAGTGAGGATTTACTAAGCTGAGATAAAGACACATCCACTTCAGGAGCAGAAGTCCAATTAGCCTTTAACTCCGCAGAGCAAGGATAAAGTGTATCAAAGAAATGCGTTCCATGAAAACGCTTATCTGGACATAGACGTTCCTCCTCTATTACACTATTAAGCTCATCCAGAGCTGGCAATGTTGTACGCGAAGCACGGGACTCCTGGAACATGCGTGCTGATTTACCAGGATGACTAGTTACCTCCTCCGGTAACTGTAATATATCTCTCATGGCTTCAATGAATGCCTCCGTACGCTTCGCCATAGAGGAACGCCCCTGCGGCTCGTCCACATCAGAATCGGATATTTCTCCATCCGAATTTAAAGGGGAACTCTGCCCAATATCAGATACATCTGACTCGCTCCGTGTAGAGGCCGGTAACGGCCTGCGTCGCTTCCTCTGAGAGGAATTAGCAGACACATATTGACCTAAAAGGTCAGACAAGTTGTTGATCGATCGAGCGATATCGTCCAATTTTCCACCGCTGTCGACCGCAGCGCTAGACGCTGTGGAGGTCTGCGTATCTGATTGCCGTAATGGCACTGGGACATGGTCCGCGGCATCTGAACTCTGTTCAGACATGCCTCACCTGTATGAGCAGGTCAAAGCGGTAATACCAGCAAAAACTATGCGGTTTTTTATTTTTTTTTTTTTTTTTTTAAACGCTGAAGGGTTAACGCTCCACCAAGCAGGGTTATCCCAGCGGTATTCAGTCAAAAAAATTTAGCTGGTAGAAATAACCCTCAGAGGGGTTAATATTGCAAACTCACCACAATATATATATTTGTGAGCCCCAGCCAATTTTTATGTCTCTAATGAGACTGCAGCTGCAGGATAGCGATCGCTGCGCTGCGGGGTGAGGAATCAGCACTCACCCAGCTGGCCGTGGTGTCTTATGAGGAGAGGAGCGGTCTGAGGAGCCCAGGAGCCTGTGTAATGGCCGCCACAGTGAAGGAGTCGCAGGAGAAACGCCAGAGCGCGCGTCTTCCTGCTCAGAAGACCGGGAATAGTTAGGCCACGCCCCCCGCCAGCTCGAATATTGAGCGCGAACTCCCCCGCTCCTGCTCCCTCTCTGTCCTGCAGGTATCTGCCTGCGGACAAAAAATCACCACATCTACTTGTAACAGCGCTGTCACAGCAGCGCTGAAGCATACTGACATACATGTAGTAGTGCTGTCACAGCAGCGCTGAAGCATACTGACATACAAGTAATAGCGCTGCTCAATCAGACGCTAAAGCACTCACACATTATTATAATAAAAATTTTGTGTGGAGTACTCACCAGCCAAGGCGCCACAGGGACCCTCAGGGGTTTCTGGCGCTGTGCCCATGCTTCCCCCCAGGGCGGGAAAGCGCAGTGACCGCACGTGTGGCTTGCGTCCCGCCAGGGAAGCTCTCCTCATCCCCCAGGGCCGGCAAGGATTCTGCAGGGACTTTGAGTAAATACAGATCCGCCAAGGGAGAGGTTGGGGTACAGCAGCGCTGGTACCCCTGAGACCTCTAGACCAACTAGTGATCCAAGTCTCCTGTCCGAATATAAAATAATAAAATCTTCTGAGGAGCTGCATTAGCAGCGACCATCCTCTGGACCTCAAATCTTAGACTGGAGCTGAGTAGGAGGAGCCCGAGCTGGAGGGGCCAGCCAGTCAGCACTCTTTTGATCTGAGGTGACATCCTGATCTGGGGCTCCGCCTACCCATCAGTAATGAATACTGTGGCTCTCTTCCTTCCATCTGCAGCTGAAAAATTGAACATTTAACTTTTTAGTCACAAAAATGATCTTTTACAAACATTTTTTTTTTATTTTCACAAGGGTAAAAGGAGAAAATGGACAGAAAAAGTTGTTGTGCAATTTGTCCTGTGTACGCCAATACCCCATATGTGAGGGAAAACCACTGTTTGGGTGCACGGCAGAGCTCGTGAGGGAAGGAGCACCGTTTGACTTTTTCAAATCAAAATTGGCTGGAATTGAGACTGGACGCCATGTCGCGTTTGGAAAGCCCCTGATGTGCCTAAACAGTGTTGTGAGCACTTTGAACCCCCAAGTATTTCACAAAAGTTTATAATACCTGGGTGTGAAAAAAAAATAAATACATTTCCACAAAAATGATTTTTTAGTCCCCAATTTTTGATCTTTCCCAAGGAAATTGGACCCCAAAAGTTGTCCAATTTGTCCTGAGTACGCTGATACCCCATATGTGGGGGGGGGGGGGGAAATTAGGCGCACGGCAGGGTTTGGAAAGGAAGTAATAACGTTTTGGAATGCAGAAGTTGATGGGTGTCATGTTCCGTTTGCCGAGCCCCAGATGTGCCTAAACAGTGGAAACCCCCCACAAGTGACCCCATTTTGGAAACTAGACCCCCTAAGGAACTTATCTAGGTCTGGGGTGAGCACTTTGAACCCCCAAGTGCTTCACACAAGTTTATAATGCCCGGGCATGAAAATAAAAAATCCTATTTTTTTTCCCACAAAAATGATCTTTTAGTCACCAATTTTTTATTTTCAAAGGTAACAGGAGAAATTGGACCACAAAAGTTGTTGTCCAATTTGTCCTGATTACAATGATAACCCATATGTGGGGGGGAACCACTGTTTGGGTGCACGGCAGAGCTCGGAATGGAAGGAGCACCATTTGACTTTTCCCCAACCAAAATTCGCTGGAATTGAGATTGGACGCCATGTTGCATTTGGAGAGCCCCAGATGTGCCTAAACAGTGGAAACCCCCACAAGTGACCCCATTTTGGAAACTAGACCCCCTAGACTTATCTAGATATGTGGTGAGCAATTTGAACCCCCAAGTGCTTCACACAAGTTCATAACATACAGCCGTAAAATTTAAAAAATCATATTTTTCCACAAAAATGATCTTTTTACCCAATTTTTATTTTCCCAAGGGTAACAAGACCCCAAAAGTTATTGTGCAATTTGTACTGAGTACGCTGATACCCCATACGTGGGGGTAAACCACTGTTTGGATGCATGGCAGAGCTCGGAAGGGAAGGAGCGCCGTTTGACTTTTTCAACACAGAATTGGCTGGACGTCATGTCGTGTTTGGACAGCCCTGAGGTGCCTAAACAGTGGAAACCCCCACAAATGACACCATTTTGGAAACTAGACCCCTCAAGGAACTTTTCTAGATGTGTGGTGAGAACTTTGAACCCCCAGGTGTTTCACTAAAGTTTATAACGCTCGAACATGAAAATAAAAATAAAAAATCATATTTTTTCCACAAGCATGATCTTTTAGTCCCCAATTTTTTATTTTCCAAGGGTAACAGGAGAAATTGGACCCCAAAAGCTGTTGTAAAATTTGTCCTGAGTACGCCGATACCCCATATGTGGGAGAAAACTACTGTATGGGCACACGTCAGAGCTCGGAAGGGAAGTAGTGACGTTTTGGATAGCAGACTTGATGGAATGGTCTGGGGGCATCATGTCGCATTTGGAGAGGCACTGATGTGCCTAAACATTGGAAACCCCCAAAAGTGACCCCATTTTGGAAACTAGATCACCCAAGGAACTTATCTAGATGTGTGGGGAGAAGTTTGAACCCCCAAGTGCTTTTTAACGTAGAGCCATAAAAAAATAAAAAAAAAATCATGATTTTTTTTCCACAAAAATTATATTTTTGCCCCCAATTTTTTATTTTCCCAAGGGTAACAGAAGAAATTAGACTCCAAGAGTTATTGTGCAATTTGTCCTGAGTACGCTGATACCCCATATGTGGGGGTAAA